>FAPJ01005665.1:0-17825 GCA_001485985.1 Heliconius ethilla aerotome | reverse complement strand
AATATGGCTACGTTTTTGAGAGAAATAAATAATGAGATTTAATTAATAGTTTAATTTGCCACTTTAAATGATTTACCTAATATTATGTATGAATATTAGGAAAAATTTTTTAAAAAATAATTAAAATTAAATCGCCGAATTCTGGAGGCATTGCGTGTTGAGTAGCGGAACTCAATACCGCACTTTTGTCACGACACAGGAGCGAGGAAAATGAAGATATTATTAAACATTGCGATCCCCGAGTGGGAATGAAACCCGCAACCGTCACGTCTACAGCCACACGCTTGTGCTCCTGCGACACAACGCAATCGTCGCCATTTAATACTTATAATTAGAACAAACATTATCGAAAGTGGTTTGAGTAAGAAGTGTAGGAATCCTTAGTAAAAAAAGTTCTTTGGCCGGTTTTGCATCCGGAAATCGCTTAATTCAATGTCTATATCTAAAAGACGAACGGACATGCAAACTTGTAGTGAAAGTAAGAAAGAGTCAACGTACGGACAGATGTTTGATGATTTTAATTATATAATATTTTTTATTAATAGTTTCGCGCTAAATCCCGCATATAGTAGGATAGATAAAGGAACTATTAAGACATTTTCTCGACCATCTAATTTATGAGACATTATACGTGTTAACTGGGGGAATTCAACGCCGCGCTTCGCCTTGTAACCGAGAAATTGAAAGTAATTTATTCCACCGACTGAGATCGCACCCAAAACCGTCGCATTTACAACACTGATAGCGGATACACCGCTGTGCCACAACGGCTTCACTATTATATAACTTTTTTGAGTTAAACCTACAAATTACTTTGTAATAATGTACATACATATGTGTATACATATGTGTAACTTTTCGCTTTCTAATTAAATGTGAAGTAACAAACAGGCTTATCTTATTATAGAGACACGGCTTCGTCCGCTAAACTAAACTTAAACGTAAACTTTTTGTAAAATTATAGCTCTATCAACTCTTTTTTTCCTTTAATTATACTGTTTAAATAATATTTTTTTAACTTAAAGCAATGTGCGGATTCTTTTAAAAAAAAAACAGATAATTACAATTGGGGGACCGTCCTGCCTTCGCAATAATCTTATGCTAATTCCAGAAATTTTACTAACATAAAATTAGTCCTGGAAAATTAAACAAACCTTTACACGAACATGTTTCTTCGAAGCTAAAATCCAAGCTCCCCACCCCAGAAAATATCTCTAGATACGAACTTAGACATACGTAATAAATACTTTAAAAATAATAATAGCAGAATTTAAATTCACGACCTGCACCAAATTAATACATGACCAGCATTTACATACTATAATTAGAATTATACGTATAATTTACATAATGTACCCACAATTAATCATGTAACTCGTTGAGAGAAAGTATTTTTAACTCCCAAACTTTATGGTTAGTTCGACCTCCTTTTATATTTATGTTTAAGTTTAAGTGGATTACGTGAAATAATCTGATCTTTATGCTTGAGAGGTCAACACTGTATATATTTAGAAAACGTGTAAAAATTTGAATTTAGCGGAACTCGAACCCTCCGCCTCTTGGAATATTAAAATATTTATTAATTAGTATTCTCTTTTGTCAAAGCATCATTTTTAGGAATAAAAAATACAGAGATTTTGAAGCTCTACGCTGTATTTTGTATCTAGCAAGATAGCCAGAGGAATATTAGTTTTCAAACTCTCTATTCTCTACGTTCCGTCCAATTTTCGAGGCACGTGCTAAGTAGACATAGTCTTGTTACCAAGGCGGGGAAATGAAGATATTAGATAATTTATTTCGTCGAATGGGAATCGAACTCACAGCAGTTGCGTTAGCAGTCTTACACTGTGTCATGACGGCCTCTTGTAGGCATGAGATATAAATATATTTCAAACCCCATATTCATATCATTTTATGAATCTGTGAACTTAAAGCAATATAACTTACAAGTAAAGTTAATAATTCAATAAGAATAACCGCAAGAACGAATACAATGGCATAAGTCCCCAAGGCGTTACTCATGTGTTATTTCACACAATTATGCGTGCATTATAATTAGTAATAATTAGGTATATACGTAACGATTATACAACGTTGTTTTTGGGGCAAACTGCCATAATTTATTTTACTCGCGTCTCTATCATTTGTTTTTATTGTCTGTGTTAGATGTGACTTTTAACCTAAATGTTTATGATAATTATTATAATTAGAAGTTGTAGTCAGTTGAGGAATTAGTTATTTTCATTTCCTCGCATCGCGGTGTTGAGTTCCGCCTTTCGACAGCAATATCTCGACAATTCGGTCGGTGTGTGGAGAGACTTAAGTGTCTTAACACTAAGATCCCTTTGCCCACTCTTATATGCGTGATACAACGTGAAACCAAAAAAAATTTTAAAGTCGCAAAATCTTTTCTTAAATTAGTATTTAATTTACTTTTTGTCTTCTTTATCAATTCACTTCAATCTCCAATTAAAACGTTTCAAATAATTGTAATACATATTATAAAAAAATGTTTTGCTTTAAGCATTTATTTATTTAATATACTTATTAACACATAACTTTTAACATTATTAAAGAAAACTAAACAACATTTTCTTTTACTTACAGGCACAATGCATCTAAACAAGTACATACAATCATCTATTATCTTTCTAATAACGCTTCAATTAACATCATCGAATGAAACTAACGCACCTGTATATGAAGTGATCAATGAACAAGCGAGGACAGATGACAAAATACGAGTATCCAGTAGTCCAGGAACATTACCATATGGGAATCCCCTCGCTGGTAATTCCAAGCAAAACGCCAGACTCCACGCGAGTAACCAACAAGCTATGTTTAATGCAGAAAGAGTAAGGCAACATAAAGCCCAACTACAAAGATGGAACCAAGGCCCGCAAATCATCGATAGTTATATGAAAGCTTATCATGAATTACAAGAAAATCATCAGTTAGAAGTCGAACAACAACAAGCTACGTTAAAAGATTTTCCTGTAAGTTCCTCCCCGAGGCCAAGTAGAACTAAGCAAAGAGGACAAATTAAACAAAGAGTTCAGAGTAATACTGACAGTCAAACTGAAAGACAACCATCAAAGAGAGTGACAAACCAAAGAAAACAATTACCAAGGCGAGGTTCCCAAAGAATCGATCCAGTGCAAGCTTCAAAAGGTGACGTTTTAAAAGATACAAGAAATAGAAATCATAGGTCTTACGGTTCAGCTGATTATAATCAACAATTAGAACCTAAAAGATATCAAACAGTGTACGTTTCGCCGGTACCCTCTTACCACGACCATGGTATTGATGTTAAACCTAACTCAAATATTGGGTCTATCTTGGTAAAAGAACCGAGTAAATTATATACAAACATTTTATCAAGCGATGCCAAAATTGCATACCCAAAACATTTAGATCAAAAATTTACATCTGTCCAAGAAATTGAGGCACTTAACTCGTTGTTAGCTAAAAATCCAGAGCAACAGTTAACAGAATTTACTGCTTTGGTAAAATCTGACAAAAATGAAGAAATCAATAAGAATCTGCCATCAGATTTTTATATTTACTTAAAAAATCCAACACAAATTCAAAATGTTCCTAGCACAAAATCTCCCTACACCGATGCATTTATACCTGTTATTAAAGACCACACTCCCATAACTGAAGAAATCGACGATATAGATGACCCCAGTCAACAACAATTAAAAAATCTCCCAGAACCGACTGTGTCACCAAAAATAGAGACGGCAACATCGAAAAGTAATAATTACTATAAATTAGAAGTTGCAAGTCAGACAATAACAAATGATAAGCCATATTTACACTATGGTTACCAAGAAGGGGATCAAAGTGAGAAATATCTTCATCACAATGCTCACACAACAGGCCTACAGCATTTGCTAGAAGATGGTACAGAAACTTCGGCGTATGAAGACAATGTAAGTATTAAAGTTCGTAACAAGCGATCTAAATTAGAAACTGAACCTTTTCTTTTGCCAGAAAAAAAGTTGAACAACTCTGACACTCCCACATCCGAGGCCCTTGTACGGGTAAATCCGTTCCATAAGAAACGCGATAGCTTAGACGTTTATTTACCTAGCTTTCCAATAGGTGAAGCATCATATGATGATTATGATTATGACTATAAAAAGTCTAATCACAAATTACAATCGTTTTACGATGATGATTATTATGATGATTTTTCATCACCTGAATATGACTTTGAAGCAAAATCTCAAAATTTTGGCCCCTCTGGTTACCAAGTTGAGTCTAAAGGTAGTTTTTCGAACAAGTTACGTCATTTTCGTCGCGTACCCTTGTCTAGTATATATGGAACTCCCCCATCCACTTCTTATGGCGTACCCTTTTACGGTTCTCCATCCTTATTCAGCAGTCCCCAAAGTTACTTACCCCAAAAAATTGAATCGACAGTCAGTTCCCTACGTTTTGAGAATCTTGAACCTGTGTACATGTTAACTCAATCTCAACTAAAAGACTTAGTGGGACATAATAATTTAAATATTGAGCATTTAGATGTATATCAGTTAACTAAAAGTAATAATAGACCCAAAAAAATGCATTATCCTAGAAATTACAGAAAAAGATACCCTTTTAAACATGTTAGAAACAATTTGTTTAAACTTCATAAGTTTAATGCCTAATATTTATTTATTTATTTATTTAATTTGTTAATTATTTATTTTTTTGTATTATTTATGTTAATTTTAAACTAATAAAAGTGTTAAGTGCAATGTCATTATTGTATTTTTTATTTATTAGGATATACTGAGAGCGCGATGGTTGTGGATTCGATCATCAGACGGAGAACTTTATTTCACCAACTGTATTTTTTTATATACAATTATATTGTAATGTTCTTTAAACATTTTCCATCTGATTTTCCAAAATGAACTTCCGCTACTCAACCATGTCTCCTTACCTAAAATTTTAAAGAAATATAAATTATTTAAAAAATATACAGTTATATAAATATATGTATATGAATATAGTATCATATAAAATACACTATTTTAAAAAAAATAATAAATTATTAAAAACCAAAGTTTTCATGGTACCATATGGGGCAATATGTTTTATCGTATGATATACTTGTGAAACTACAATGTTGATAGTCATTTCGTTCTACACTTTCAAAAGCAATTAATATTTCTTATAACTATAACAAAGTGTGACCAGCCTTAATTTCACAGTTTACTCAAAGGTGTAGGTACTTTCCAAAATTTACTGCCCAACTATTCATAAAAAATGCGGCCAAGTGCGAGTCGGACTCGCACACGTGTATAATTGAACTGAAAATGGTAAAACTTTCCTGATAGCTGGAGCCTTCTTAATAACTTTTTTATCTGTTTTTTAATATTTGTTGTTATAGCAGCAACAGATGTAATTTATCTGTGGAAAATTTCAATGTCCAACTAATACGGCTAATGGGATAGAGCCTGCTGATACACGTTTTACCCTTATATTACTCTGAAAATGGTAATTTCCTTATATGGATTAAGTACTCAATTTCATTAGAAAAAAAAATATTTATTTTTCGCACAATTAATTTATAATTAAAAAATAAAAATACACAAGTAACCACAATTTTATTATTTTTATTGAAATAAATAAAAATATTATAAAAACTACATAAAGAATGGAACAATATGTTACGAATCATACTTAGATATAGATTATTATGCATCGTTAGTATTATATTATAAAGTTGTTATACATATAGGAAGTATGTTTAGTAATTTATAGCCGATATATAAATAAGAATATACGTAATATTCCGTATTAGCGAACTGCCCGCGGCTTCGCCCGCTTGAACTATACGATTACTTACTATATGTAAATAAAATGTCTTATTTGTGAAAATTGTTTCACATGTAGGTAAACGTGTTGGAGGGTATCTACGTGGTTCCCTCTGAACACCAGGCTATAAAAAATATACTCTTTGAACTTTCCGTCTGAAATATACATACGTACCTAAAAACAACAAAATCGATTCTTCTTTATTAAAGTAAATTGAAGATCGTGAGCGGAATAACTTTCTAAAGCATCTGATAGAATCTAGAATTGCAGAAAGTCGGTCCGAGATAAGTTACCTAATGTTATTATCTAACTAGTATCATCATGATTACATATTTATTTCATACAAAAGAAATATTTTTGTCCGTCTGTGACTTCAAGGGTTAAGTCTTCAACCTTCATTTTTCATTTATACTTATGAATAAAGTAAAATTAATAAAATTTAGAACTAAAATAAATTTAGAGAGAAAAATAAAATAAATTGAAGCAGACGAGGCGCAGGGGCACACGCGTACACTGTAAACGAGCGCTGTGAACGGTTGTGGATTCGATTCCCATTCGGAGGAATTAAATATTTAATATTCTCGTGGTCTCCCTCTGGTAACGAGGCAAAATCGCGTATCGGTAGAGGACCCCTTCCTATATTATAATAATTAAATAATCACGTTATTAGGTCCCCGAGTAGGAATTGAACCCACGGTCGTCACATTTAGACCTTGCACCATTGCGCTACCAAAATCTTATTAAAATTATGATCATTCAGTTCCGCCATTCAACATGCAACATCTCCAAATTCGGAGAAAAGTGGAAAGCGGAGTGTCTTACACTAAACAATACCTACTCAATTTTTTCTTATGTTTTAGCTACACTACGCAGCCAACTACGAATTCGGTTATAGAGTTCACGATACAGAAAGTGGTAATTACTACGGACACCGTGAAGCCAAGTCTGGGGATAGGACTAAAGGACAGTACCATGTTTTACTACCGGATGGAAGGATGCAACAGGTCAAATACTCCGCCGGCCCTTCCGGTTACCATGCTGATATAAGCTATGAATTACAGTGAAAATTATGTTTATTATTTGTATAACATATTTGGTATTTATTTTTATTTTTAGTGTATTTCAGAGGTAGATTTTTTTAAAGAAGCTTAGATACAGTCAGTACAATAATATTATATGCAATCTTACATGCAGATATGAGTTCCGAGTTAAACTTTTTTCTTTAAATTAAACTCCTTTGCGATACATAAATACATGATTTGATACTTCAAAATAGTAACGTTTGATATTTTTTGGTTTAAGGTTTAAAGTAAAAAGAAAAAATAATACATAATATACATATAGTTTAAGTTATTTTATAATTTAATGATATACAATACAAATAGTGCAAATAAGGTATAAGTACAAATAAAACACACGAAAATACACTATTTATTTTAAAAAATAATACATACATTTTATTCTTAAGTTTAAATAGTTATACAATAACTTAAGTAGATTACCTGTTTGTGTGTAAATATTATAGGTAAGTACCTATGTAATATATTTATCCCTGTTTCACTCACATCCCGCATTTTGTAGTTAAGTAAAGATAAAATTGCTTCACACTGTATCACGCATATATTTGGTTAGATAGAGGAAACCTAAGGTAAAGACAAAGTGGGAATGCTATTTTGTTGGGTTGTGCGAGGGAAGCCAATGGAAGTCGAATTCACAATAGTCGCGTTTACGTTCAGATGATGTGCCGTTAAGCAAAACGGCCTCAGAGAAGTAAATATTACTTATAGTATAGCACTGTATTTCCCATTTAGGATCCAAACTGCACATAATTTTATTAAGCCACATTAAGAAAATGCTTATATTTTAAATAAATATTGTTGTGGAAATTGAATCTACCATCGCGCTCTATAACGTTTTACCTACCCAAGACAAAATCGATCCTTTACACTAGTTCCCTTAACCTAATTTTCAAAATTACGAATTAATACATTAAAATACCAACACTTTAGGAAAACTGGTCCATTACTTCACTTAATTCAACAAGAAAATGTATATAAAATTAATAGAAACTTTAATTTATAATCAAATATGTCAGTGTAACCGCTAGACGTTTAAACGGTGAAATGGCGTGTCATAACATATGTAACAATATATATATTACATCCCGCCAAAAGAAACTAGAAAGCTAATTTACCAAGTCGACAATTTTCGTAAACATGCATAATGTTATGTAAATATAACACCTTTTTCGTGATGACGCAGTGGTACGGACAACGACTAACTGTAACCGCTAGGGGCTCGATTTCCTCTTGGGAAATTGTTGTATTTATAATAGGTACCTATTATTGGACCGAGAAAGGTAGGGAGAGCCTAAAAAAATATATAGTTTGTAAAAAAAACTAAAAAACCAAACTTTTCAAGTACTACAGAATATGAATTTCAACCACTTGTAATCATCTCGACCTAATGGAAGCGTGTTAAAACTGGAGATTGAAGTCTTCTTTTTTTTCTTTTCACTCGTCTCTTATCCCGCAAAATGCAGAAAATGCGTGAATATAAAAAGTAACGCTGTCTTTAAATCTAAAGTCTAAATGTAAATGGTAATGTAATGTGTAGGTACTGTATAAAGGTTTGTTATTGAGAGGCTGTCGTCATTTAATAAATAAGTACTTCAAAAATATTGTCACTCATAAGCAGTAGACTAATACTATAATAATAAAATATTATAAAAAAAAATTGATTAAAATTTTTGTCTGTAAAAAATATAAAATTAAAAAAGCAAATTAATGTTTGTTATGTATGTTATTAATACATTACGTAAAACAATGTATAATATTGTTTTTTAAAATCATTTTAGATAGTTGCAAAACTTAATTTATACATACTGTATATATTAAATAATTAACATAATATAATTCAGTAAAAGGTTCTATTTACATTTATATTACTGTCATAAATATATTGATGTATAATTTGTTAATTTAGTATATGAAATTGCATACATTTTAAATATCAAGACTCGATCGATGACATCGATGAAAAATTTAAATTTAATTTAAATTATTTTTTATATATTCTAGAAAGATTTTTGTAAATGAATATATATATTTTTAATATTCATAAAAATATAAGGCAACAGCACTTAATAAAACTATTGATATTTATCGTAACTAAAAAAAGTAATGGTTTTTAACATTACATATTTATTTAGGTTTATGTATGTTCATAATATGTACTAACTACTAGGGTATAACTTACATGTAGTTTAAAAGATTGTGCAATATTTTTTGGCTGTATAAATGAAATTCTTATCCAAATTTGGGTCATGTGCAATATAAAAATATTATAAAAAAACTATATACAATGTATTTACTAATATAATAATTATTTATTTTATTTATTTATTTTTTGGTAATATTACATTAATGTCTTTGAAATATAAAATGGTGCTAAAACGATTGTTATTTAATAAATTGTAATAAGTATAAAAATATATAAATAGAATAAAAACAATAAGAAATTAAGATGATTTTTTTTTTCTTTTTTTTATTTGACATTAATGGCTGACTGGTGACCTTTTAGAATGAACACGATAGAGATAAGTATTTGATGAGACAGTGTCTCATCAAATATAAAAAAAACATGTTTTTATAACGAGATATTTATCATACTTAAATGTGTATACAAAATATTAAATTTGTGCTGTTAACTGCTAAATGTCGCTCCTGGTCTTGCTTTCCAAATAAAAGTAATTATTTAAAGGACCAAGGAAAAAGAGTTGTCGTGTTGCAGTGCCACAATCGTTCTACAGTGGCACAAGCGTGTACACGCAACAATTTTGGATTCGATTCCGATTTGGGCAATGCAATATTTAATGAGCCAAAGCGCAAAACCTCAAAAAATCGGTAGAAAGTGGGGAACGAAAGTGTCTTAATGGGTAACGGAGTGCCTTATCACTCTGCGTATCTTGCTACGTGAGAGATAGCATGAAGCTAAAAATGAAGGGCTCTGAAGCTGCGCCAATCAATTTGATTTACACTTCTTAAAAAACAAGCCAACGTTTATAAACGCTAAATGAGAACTTCTCTGATGGCGCGTGAACGTGAATGGGAGAGTGACAGAGGATAAGGGGTGAGAGGTATGCAAAGACTGCGTAACCTTTGGTACTTCGTCTTAATGCAAAATCGCAGTGTCTTAACATTGGATTCCCAGGAAAATGTAAGAAGCTAAAGAAGTGAAATAAGTAAATACATATACACAATTTAAATCATTTAATCGACGCCTTGTTATTTACTTATTATAGGAAAAATATTTTTTTTATATTAAAATTATAGAATCATTTTGAGAAAGGCAGTGAAATCCTGAATTCTACGTAACAAATTAATTTATATATGTCCCTATATATTTAATTAAAATAAATTACTACGTTCGTTCGTACGTTCGTAAAATTATAATTATTTTTTTTACCTACTAAATAATATATAAATAGCAAAATAATATAAAGTAGGCGGATTTTTAACACTAAGTTAAAATAAAAAAATATTAGACACATTTTTTTTCTGTTATCTACAAAATACCTTATTTGTTTAAGTTGTATTTTAATATGCCTCTATTAAAATATAAGCTACTCAGCAAAACTTAAGTGAACATCTTTTTTTAAATATAATATTTTTTAATATAAAATATATTAAAAAAAGAATTGAATGAATTTTCAAATAATGAATGACATTACAAATTAAAAAATACCTACCTACCATAAATTTAATCAATTCTTTCATTAATTACCTTTAGTATTTACATTCCATATAATAAATACTTTGCAGTATATACCCAAACAATGCCCATTTTGGCAGCTTCAATAACATATTTACTTGTGTAAATGTATAAAATTATATAAAGAGTAAATGTCAAATCTATACATATAATAAAGTTGTAATATTGCTGTCCGTGCATAGGAGATATTTGCAAAAAAATTGAGGAGAGTTTATAACAGAACCCAAAACATTGGGTCATTTTTTAAATTTCTGTCTGTTCGTCGGTTCGTCTGTGCGTTTCAACGGCTTAGCCGATTTAAATGCAATTTTATTTTTTGTATTTTGGCAAACTTCATTTAATTTAGTGTTTGTTTATTTAAATAGGTAAATAAAGAAGTTATATCAATAACAAATATTTTGTTCGATTAAATTGCTACAAAATAATTATGAATGAATTAAAAGAATAATGTTACTAACACTAAGTATTATTCTAAATGTAGATAAAATACATTTTTATACACGTAATTAATAATATTATTATCTAAACATTTGTTAGATATACTAAAAATCCACATTTGTTGTTATTATAAAATATTTCTATAATATTTTATAAGTATGTAAATTATTTATTTTTATTCTGTTAAATGACGTTACTGAATTACAAAATGGTGAGTTTACTTTAACTTTATGAGAAATTATTACAATATATTGATTATAATTAAACAATTGTTTATTGATAAATAATATTGAAGTGATGTAATTGTTACAAAAATTTTTTTATGAACCAAATTCCACAAAAACCTAAACACATACAGCCAAAAAGTTTTTTTACTTTATAATGGTCTACGCAAAAACGAAAAACTTACAAAAATAAAACATTATTTTAAATGAAACATTTATTTTATTATTCCTTTTTAAGTTTCTTTGTGGGTGTTTCTTCATCATCGATGGGACGTTTTAAATTTTTTGATAAATTATTTAAACTTTTCAATTCATTTGTAATACCTCGTATTTTGGCTAAAGTGCTTATTGTTTTTATTATTGTCTTTGAAGAGGGTCCAGGATTTGAATCTGCATCTTCGTCTGATGTACTTGGTAATTTAATTAATGATTTCCTCGGCTTTATGTTTGGTAGAACTGTGAAATTAAAAAATGTATAATATAAAGGCATAATATTTTTTTAATAATATAAAATTTGTTTAAGTAGTTTAGTGTTCAAATCCTATTTTATTAACGTGTTTATGAAAATTTAAATAAATATAAAAAGATAACTAGAAGTAAAAAAAGAATTGTTTTATTTTATTACGTCGCCATTTTTCTTTAATTTTTTATTTTCTTTATATTATTATTCATTCATTTTTAAAAAATGAGATTAAAATCTTGCACATTTGAAAAAGATGCTGCACTAGCTACGCATTAATACTTATTATATAAATATTATAACAGTTCCCAACTGCTAATTGAACCTACAACTAAATTTCAAAAATATATTTAATAGTATCATACTGTTTTCAAAAATATGTTTAATAGTATAACAAAAAATATAAACAAAAACATATTTTCACCTTTATTCGCATTTCTCTTGCTTGTACCAATAGGTAGAACGGACAGATCTAACTTTATTTGGCTTCCGAAATGACGTAATGGTTGTGTTGTTGATGCACTTTCAGTTGGTACCGCTGGAATGGTTAGGCAATTTTAGTTTTAGTTGAGGGACGAATATTTTATATAGTAAATCTGGCGGAAGACTGTAAACGCGGAGGTCATGGGTTCGATTCCCACTCGGGGGAATGAATTAATTTAATTTCCTCGCTCTGGTACCAAGATAAAGCGCGGCGTTGATTTAAGCTACTCAAAACCCAATGACTTAAATATTGGGCGGCGCAAGGAGAACGGAGTGGGAGTATCGTAGCACTAGGTTCCTTCTGCCTGCCCTGCTTTATATGCGGGATACAGCGTGAAGCTATTAAATAGATAAATCATACCTGCAATAGCTTTTCCACCAACTGCTTGATTCGTATGTGTTAGTTCCGAATATTTTATATCACACTCTTCTATACGTTTCTTTAGATCAGCTGTAATATAAAAATAGATGTTTTGAAAAAAATATGTTTAATAAAATTAATGTAATTTATTAGTTAGAAATATTTATAATACATCCATAATTTGTCATTTATAATTTTACCAAAAAATTGAGGCCGTCGTAACGCAACCGCACAGGCAGTAAACGCTGTAAGTTGTGGGTTCGATTCCCACTCGATGACATGCATTATTTTCAGATCCTCACTCTGGTATAAAATACAAAGCGCGGCATTGACTGAAAAACGCAATGTGGAAAAATATGTAATGAGTTGTCATACAACTAGATTCCTTTTGTCTACAAAAAAATCAAAATTATGATCTGTTGGTCAAAGTTTAATGTTTTAAACACTTACCAATACAATTGTCTTGTTGTTTATGTTTCTTTTGCATATTCTCTATTATTCTTTGCTGAGCCCACGCCAGTCTCTTGTATTCTAACATCTGAAATTAATATAGTCAAAATTAATATACTCATACTTCAATGGGATAATTCTATACTAACAACTATAAGTTCATAATAAGTCTTCACTTAGGAGAAAAGGTAACAGTTAATGTAAATAAAACAAAATTTAGCGTTTGTTCTAAACGATTACTAAATAGTAGTTATATTTAAGATCAGTTAAAAATTAAAGTCTTTTATACTACTAAATTGATTTTAATACCGTGACTGTGGATTGGTCTGCTGGTCTGGTAGTTTGGAGAGAACAAATAGTGAAAGAATAGTAAAAACAAATACATATAAAGCAATAGTATCGGCTGGGAAGTGGCGAATTTACTAGCAGGCTAAATAGAGCAACTATAATGTAAGACGGAAGAATTTCATTCCACCGAATTTTTCGAGGCATTACGTGTTATATGGTGGAAATCAACGCCGGAGAAATGAAAATATTAAGAAATAATAATTCATTCCCCCGAGTGGGGAGCGAACTCACAACCTTCGCGTTACAGTCACACCCTTCTGCCCCGGTGGCCGCAAGTGGTATTTTCTGAGTAAAACATTTCTCGTTATCGTACTTATATGCAACTTATAAACACATTTATCGAAAAGTTTCCATTTTGAACAATATGAGCGAATTGCTGTCATTAGCACTCAAGAAAAAAGTCCTGGTTTTAGAAGAAATGTACTCTAATTATTTAGAGATCAACTCTGATATTGACCTTGAGAGCGATCTTGAGATGTCGTATTAATAATCTTATGAATGAAAAAAGCATTCCAAGATCTATTTTAGAGTTGAGTAGAAGAGCGGCAAAAAATAAACAGTCTGCTTTAAACACATAATGTGTAAATCCATCCTATATAATAAACAGACAAATACAATCTCATGTCCGCTACGTCACACTGTCACGTCATTATTACTGCAACCACCGGCGAGAGTAAACGCGTTAGCAGGCTGCCAGTTGCCCCCTGAAAGCTACCAGGACCCTATCAAATACATACAGTAAAGAACTGACTTTACAAAAATATTTAAAAAACTTACACGTTTATGAAATTTCTTGTACTGCGAAGCTAAATATAATGACAGCTTAGCATTTAGTATGGAACGCCGTCTTAGTTGGATTAATTCCTGGCGTACCCCTAGTGGGGTTGCTAATACTGCTGAAATTAAAATATATTTTATATGAAGACGTTAAAATAATATACATTTTTATGTTGGCTTCACACTGTATCCTGCATATATCAGGCTAGGCAGAGAAAAAATAAAAATGTAATTTATAGAAAGACCCTTAATTTTTTTTGAATAAACTTAAAATTAAGAGGAGACGATATTAAAAAACTTCACTTCCGTGCTTTCTGTCCAATTTTCAAAACATTGCGTGGTGAGGTGTATAACTTAACGCCACGCTTGTTACCAAAACGCGTTTATAATCAATAAGTCAAAAATATTTAAAAAAAAACTAATATTTTAATTTATAATTAATTAATTAATTAACGTATTTAAACTGCAACCCACCTTGTGTTGGTCTAGGCGCCGGTTGGGATACGCCCTCTTGCAATTTCTTCCTAAATGCCGGTGAAATTTTATCATCGAAATGTTCTATCGCCATACTGGATATATCTCTTAGCTCTTGTAAAACTTCGTGAGCTCGGGGCGGGGTCTTCGACGTTTCTACTATACGTAGTACGCGTTTTATTTCGTCTATTACCTAGAATTATTGAATTTCGTTTAAAGAAACGAGTAGTATAGCAGCTCCCGCTGTATCCTGCATAGCAGGATAGCTAGAGGGGACCATAACGTTAAGTCAATCCGACTGGAAAAAGAAAATAATATAATTTATTGCCCGTAATGGAATCGAATCCACAACCGCCGAGTTGCGTCGCGTCGCGTTACAGTACAACGCTGCACCGCTGCACCACTATTCCTTCATTAAACTTTATTTAAGGAAATCATTCGTTACAAGTTTATAATTTTAAATACAAGCATCATTTCTTCGCTCTCGTTTAAAGGCAAAGCGCGGCGTTGAGTTCCGCCACCCAACACGCAATGCCTCCAGAATTAAGGTGAATATTTGTGAATATTAATGCTTTACTCTAAAAACAATCTAATATTTTTCTTTATTTTTTAGATTCATTCTGTCATCTGTCATTCAGCCAATAGCATACAACACATTTGCTAAAAGAAAAGAACTGATTGTAAATTCATCACAGAAAAAAAAAAAAAGATTAATTCTGTATCCCGCATAAGAGAACCAAGTGATCAGACATTGCGTATTTAGAGATGGAAACCAACGCCGCGCTTTGCCATTTCACTGAAGGGAAGAAATTAAAACAATTTTCTTCTTTATTAAGTTAAAATACATATTAAAACAATATTCTCACCTTGCCAGGTATAAAACAACACATGTTATGATCAATGAACTTTGAATAAGTCATATTGAGCATTGATATACGTGTCTCTATGGATGTCAGTATATCACAGTGACGGGCCAATGGGTGATGTCTGGAAATAATTTAAATACATATTTATTCATTGTAAAAAATTCTAGTAGAGAATAGGCATCTGTACTTGCTTTTAAATGTTTTATACATAAGTAATAAAACATTGTTTAAAGTAAAATTTTGTATTTTGTACCATGCAACAGCCACTACCAATGCTAAATAAATAAATATATATTTGCAAAATAAAAATTAACAAAATATGTTTGTTATAAATATAAAAATATAAATTACAAACCTTCTCTCAGATTCTCGCCTTGGCAATTGTGCCTTCACACTTTTTAGAGCTAATGCATGTCTTTTTTCTATCATTAAGAAACCTCTATTGAGCATACACATGGATATTTCATTGAAAGATTTTGAGACCTGAAATAAATGAAGCAAAAACTTTGTATCCATTGTTTTGAAGGAGTGCAGAATGCTTTATATTTTTTAAAAATAATTTATAACAGTTACACCACCGTATATTTTACAACATATACACCTTTTATCTTATTATTACTTCTACTATTTTTAAAGTGCAATTTTAATGCATATTATATGCATCAAAAGATCCTCCTCTAGTACATGTAATTAAATACCACTCTTTCTGATATAACATGGTAAGGATTACCTGTAAAGAGGAGTAAAGGCCCCTACATAACACATTAATATAGTTAACAAATTATACTAACATTGTCATAAATAAATAAATAGATAATAATAAAAAAAAATACCACTGTGATAGTAGTAATTTTTTAATTCATGAGAAAATTTTTAATTCATTAAAAAAATTAAATGAGAAAAATTATTTTATAATATTTTCAATGGAGGAATAACAAGATTTGTTATTATTATTTTATCACCATGCTGAAATACTATGGAAATTCTATGGATAATAGAGAATGTTAATAATAATAATGCTTTATTTACCTAATACTATTATTTCATATAACAGGAGTATCTTTATGTGTAATTTAATTATGTAAAAAGTTAAATATAAAATGAAGCCATTTTTCCTTCAAATTATATAACATTTTTATAATAAAATCAAACATAAATAATTGATTGCTCCAAAATATTCTAATTAACAAAAAAACATTGAGTCATATATCCTTGATGTATTCAAAAGCCGGAAATCAATTCTGATCTTAAAAACATGTGTAATTTAGAATTTTAAATTTATTTAAATTTTCTTGTTATCAAACAAGAGAAATACGTTACATTATAGAAAGACAGGTTCTCGAAGGTATGATCTTAGGTGTTAATTATAGAACAACTACAACTGAGTACAAACACGACTTGATTTTAATAATACATAATGATCTATAAGTAAAATTAACTTACCAATCTGTTTTTAGCGATTTCATCGTACGATAAATAAGAAAATATATTTTCAAGTACAAGCACGGGTAAGCTGAGTAAAGTCATTTTTATTAAATTAATAAATCACTTAAACGAGTGTTGTGGTATTTATTTTTAGCATTTTAGCACATGAAAGCACGAGAAACTGTTTCTATTCTACTGCAATGTTTACTCGTGAAATAATGGAACAACAAAGTTTAATATTCGCGATGTTTCTTTCGAGTTTCGATGAGTAGAAAATCGACAATCGACATCGTACGCAGAATACCTTGATCTTTTTCTTACTTATATATTTATTAAGGAGAGTGAAAGAGAAGTTGCTAGAAGCTTACAAATGGGTGTGCTTAAAATAAAAATAGACAGTTTGACATCACGCTCATGACACATAACAAGGTGCTGCCATTAAATATTTGTACTTATACTAATAAAATTGCCACATTAAAATAAATTTGTAACGTATTTTTATTAAGCTTAATTAATTAAATATAGAGGCCAGTCGTGGCGGAGGGGCACGAAGTGTGACTGTAAACCGACTGGTTGTGGGTTCGATCCTCACTCGAGGAAATAAAATATTATTACTGTATGTTGTGTGTAATTATTATTGGATATAATCTGGATATAGTCTGTAATTTTATTTAATAAATAATATTATTCATAAAAAAATGTATACCATTATATTTTCGAAAAGTACTAACAAGTATTGATATTATAAATTATCACAAAAAAGGACTAAAAGTTATTAGTTTCACGTTGTATGTAACATAATGTTAAGAGACTCCGTTCCCCACTTTCCGCCAAATTTTTCAAAGCATTGCATTATGTGGCAGAACTCAGCGCCGGACATTTGCGTTGGTGAGATTGAGTGCAGAAGTGAAAATATTAATCCTATATCT
>FAPJ01005596.1:0-19468 GCA_001485985.1 Heliconius ethilla aerotome | reverse complement strand
ATTATTTTTTTCCTATTAATTGACAAAATTCGGAGTTAAGTCCCGCTACTCAACACACAACGTCTCGAAGATATGGTAAAAAGTGGAACACGGATTGTCGTAACACTAGATTTCCCTAGCCTACTGTCTCTACTGCTCTGCGGGAAAGAGCGTGAAGTTGTTTTTTTTTTTACAATATTACTATAACAATACGGTCTATTACATCTTAGTTTATACTAATATCCTAAATCTCAATCAACTCTAACAGCACGTGGCCATATTGTTAAGGCTTCAAGCAAGGCAGGTCCTGTAAAAAAGTGCGCGGTCACGTCGATCATTCTAATGCCTTTGAGTCGACAGCGTCTGTCTGTGCCGTGATGCCAAACACAGCGGGTTTGTTGCACTTGCGACTTGTAAATGTGAAACTTAATTTCAAAAAGACATTAGAAAGGAATAGAAGAGGCCGCGGATAAAAAAGTCCATGGTGTGTTTCGTTACTGGTTAACGGTTACACGGTAATGAAAATTACTTCATTTCCTCGAGTTGGAATTGAATCCACAACCATTGCATATACAGTCAGACGTTATTAAAAATATAAGGTGACTAAAAGTTCATCAACACTGATAAACATAAACACATCCATTAAGATATATCTAGATATATCGAAACACCTGCATTTTAATTATGTGCATACAAAAACATTTAAAGCATAATTCTTACAAATTACAACAGAAGCAAGATTACAAGACAAATTGCCATTTTAATATCAATAAATACAAACATATTATACTTATTTTTATAATACTAATATAAGAAAATTTACAAATTCATCCATTATTAAAAAATATAATAGATACAATAAATGCACATAGAAGGGGAAGGAGATAGGGGGACTGTATACCCTTTTTCTATAGGCCTGAGGACGAGATATGTAGATAATTCGTGGTAGACATTACTAATATAATAAAAGTGAAATTGCAGCGTTGTATTCCGGCCCGCAATATATTGAAATTGTATACAAAATGATTAACAGAGTGTTTTATTTTAACACTATCTTCTATGTACACTACTAAGTACATTCAGGAGATATAGCAAAGAAAACGAACATGCAAACGAATAAACAATCCAAAAGCAAGTAAACAGCGCCAAGCAGAACCCACCACAGTGACAACGGCACCGACAAAGCGCTCGCTTCTAATTGTGTGATTCGATACTAAAACGCTTTGTTAGAGCGACCGCGAGCGCGCCTCGATCGTAATCGATGTAACAAATTCTTATCTTTTGTAAACGCCGATACCGAGTTTCACGACTTTTCTGGGTTCTAATTAACTAGAACTGTAAAGAACGGTTCTTTTTCTATGATTTGTATGAGTTATTGACTTATTGAGTCGTCTTTTGTGTTCTTTGAGTTTTTTCTGATAATGCAGATTGTAATGTGATAGTTGAGGAGAAATTAGGTGTGCTAGTTCTTCAAATTTTAGGAATTATGTTTTCTATATTTTTAATATGGGTGTTTTGTCACTCTGTGACGTCAATTAGATTTTTAGTCTAACTTAATACCGCGCTTGATATTATTATCATAGCGAGAGTTGAGTAGTAATCGAACCCACGTCCACTGCGTTTGCGGTCACTAAACGCAGTGCCACTGCACCGTGAAGTAATTAATGATTGATGTCTCAATATCACGGAACCTCGCATAATTGCCTCGCGATTCTACTTAAGTCGTAAAATCTGTTCATCGTAAATCCTTGGCTTGGATTTCAATGTAAATAATAAAAACGCCTTTAACAAGACCTTTATTATTTATATTGTTTTATATTATTCTATAGGTATGATATATGAAGCGCTCGTGGCGCAGTGGCACAGCGTGTCTGTAAGCGTGACGGTTATGGTTTCAATTCGGACCCGGGGGAATGAATTATTTTCGTTTCGCCTTTTGGATAACAAGTTAAAGAGTGTATTTCAAATGTAAAGAACTATAATATATTTTTATTCTCAGTTTCGTTTTATTCGGCGTATCATAAAATTTATAAATTTAATTTTGTCACATTAATTTTTTAATACTTAGAAAATAATATGCTCATTTAAAAAGTTTAACTGAAACCTTCAAAAATCACCTAAAATTATGTAACAAAAGTCAGTATTCTGTCTCTTAATGATTCCTACAAATGTAAGTATAATAAGAAAAGAAAAACATTTAAAGACAGAGTTGTTTTAACGGGACACTGTTTTATTATCATTCCCCGTTCCGTTGATTATGGTTTCTGTTACAGAACTTTAATCATTATCGTTGCAGCAATAAAGATTTTTCATTTGACTTACGATACTTACTTTCGTGTAAATCGTAAATCGTTTGGCGCCAGCTGTTAAAATCAAATTAACATGATTATATAAATTTTCATTAAATCACTTATACATGTAGTGGTACACGGTAAACTACACTTCTACATTTTCTTGCCTTGTAGGTTTTCTAACTATATGGGTTGTTCACAATGATAGTAGGGTCGATTTCTAATTGGAAGAATATTATATAATATGTATATTGTATAGATATTATATATTACTAAATTTCTATAATATGAAAATTTCAATATAGTTCTTCGATATACTTAACAGATAATTATTTAACTTCTATTTATATTGATATTTTTTATAAAATGAGGTATAAAATACAATAAAATAATTAAATAAATTGACGATACACACTTTAGTACAGCGACACGCGTGTTGCTATGGCAACGCGTATTGTACTTGTCAATTGGTTTAGTAAACTATAGTTAAATGCATAGACTTTAATGTTATGTAATCTTTTAACAATTATTTTCTTATTTCAGTTATGAATTCTGTGGTGTTATGAAATAAAGATTTTTCAACGTAAGTTACACATTTATAATTTTCTTATTATAAGAATATCCTTCTGAGGTCAGTTGCAGGGGCACAAAGTGTGACTGGTTATTGCTTCGATCCCCACTTGTGGAGAACAAATATCACGCGAAAACGCGACGGTTATGAGTGCGATTCCCATTCAAGGGAATAAAAAAAATTCACTTTCTCGCTCAGAATACCGCCACTCAATACGCATAGCGTTCAGAAAGAAACGAGAAATGTGTTAATGGAAATGGAGAGTCGTAGCGCCTAGGTTCCCTCTGGCTACCCACTACACAGAGTGAAGCTAAAAAAGTTTAAATATTTATCCACGAATAACCAAGCCAGTTATATGTACATTAGTTTATTTAACTCTAGTTCTCAGTTTTGTTTATTTGAGTGCTAAAGAGAGCTGTCACTCGTCGATTGTCACTGCTTCGACACCGAAGTGAGAACATTAGAATTTTCTAGGAACTCTAAACACGTAAATAGAATGTTTGAAGCGTCGTGCCTATACTAATAGTTGTTTGAGAAATTACTTCACTTATATTATTATGTTGAACTAAATATAAGAATGTCGTTGTGGCGCACAGGTACAGGACGACTGATGAAACTCAGGGATTTAACGTTCCATATTCTTATTCCTCTGGTCGGGTGATGAGCACACGCAATGCCTCCAGAATTATTCACGTGAATACTCGACAAGTCTTCCTAGAGAATTATAGTATTTTATATACATTTGTTTTTATGCATTTAAATAAACGTATAAAAATTTGAACGTAGCGGGATTCGAACTCGCAACCTTTTCGAAAATACCTAATCTAGTATTACAAATTAAAATTCCACACCACTGCAGGTCAAATATATCACACATTCAAGTTAATTGAGTGCGACGTTATCGCGAGCGCTGTGTTAGTGTCAATTTGGTTAATTGTCCTCCACATGGACCCGTGTGGACTAGGAGGTGCCTTCTATTATTGAGATATAATTTGATATCCACGTCTTTGATCTTTGATCTTTATTATTTACTATCTTTTCTTATGGCTTTGCTAATATAAATAATTAAAAGTTGGTTGTGGCACATAGCAGAGTGGATTAAGGGAACCTGAAACACTCTGTTTCCCACTTTTTGCCGTATATTGGAGGCGTGTTGAGTGGCGTAACTAAACTCCGCGTATTGCCTCGTGCGAGCGAGGAAATGAAAATTTTTTTGCTTACCTTTTTTATATCCGGAATACAGTGTGAAGCTGAAAGATGTATTAAAGTTTGCCCCAAATTAAGACTCGAACTACCAACACATAACATGTGAACAAAGATTCGAACTATTAACACATACAGTAGGCATATATAATCGTTCCAAATATTTTAGGTAATCCCCGAGTAAATACCAGGAAACGAAGATTCGCTACATTAAATAAATCATGCACAATTTACAATTCCACTAAAGTCAAACGACTTTACGACTTTCCCGAAATGACTGACACAACTGACAAACGAAATGCTGGAACATAAATCTATTTAATACAACCTAAAATACCTATTGACTATTAAACCTAGAAATGAATTCGATGACTCCGAGCGGTAAATGTTTATATTCAAAATTATGATCTTTTCACCTTTTATTACTTCACGATGTATCCTTCATATAGAAGGGTTGACAGCGGGAATATGGGCAGCTACTGTTAAAACATCCCGTTCCCATTAAGATACTTCCGTTTCCCACATTCCGAATTTGCCATATCCGAAATTGCCAAATTCTTGAGGCATTGCGTGTTGAGTGGCCTAAGACAAAATAGGTAAAATATTAAATACGTATTTTATTCACTCAGTGGGAATAGAATCCAGAACCATCGTGTTTACACCCTTGTGCCGCAACTCAACTAGTAATATTTCAATAATTGGAAAGTGGAGAACGGAGTGTCCTAACACTATTCTCTGTCTATCCCGTGTACAGGAAATGAATACAACCCAGTAAAGGTACAAGACACTAGCAACTAACAAGTAATATGTATTATAATAAATCAAATTCAAATGAATGACTGTTGAGACTGAACTAATACTAATTTTAAACAGTTTGAAATGTCGCGAGCATTTTGCAATAACGTCGAACTAAATACTTGTATTTAACTAAAGCTACACAGATCAAACAGTGTGTTAGTTTGTATTGGATTGCCCATTGTCGTGTATATGTTGTTAATATCTTTTTTTGTAATCTTTATCAACAACCTAAATTACTGTCATAATATTAGAAACATCTTAAAATTTTGGGGAAATTTAGCGGAAAGAGGGGAATGGCGTGACTATTCTCTAGGTTTCCTCTTCCTACCCTAATTACACCGGACACTGCGTGAAGCTACAAAAAATTAAATATGTAAAGATCAAAACGTAGCGATCTATAAATGCCACGTTCATTTATTGTCAGTCGATACTTAATTGTTATTCCATCGTCTATCTCAGACTCAGTCTTGATTCGAGAGTATTGATTCGCTAAAACTGACAGCGACGTCTAAATATAATTATAGGTCACTTATATTTTTGTTATTTAGTTATAGTAATGGCGTTAAGTTACGATGTTACTGGTTCCATTTACTGATTAAAGTTTTAATTATTTTCTTTTTCCCCTCACTGGTAGATTAAGTGCGGCGTTGAGTTCGGTCATTGTAAGGAGTAGGGAACGGAAAGATTTAACACTAGCCTTGCCTTGTTAGCGTTAGGGAATATAGTGAAAATGAAAATAATATGAAGGATGTGAAAATGTTATAGTTTTTGATGTTGCGTATTTTGTACCTAATCAGTCTTTACAAATTTTACCAATTTTACCAAACCTCTAAGGCTCTTATATCATTAAAATTTACATTAGAATACGGAAGCAATACAAATTCAGGTGCAAAACCAGGTTATCATGGGTAGACCATGATTGACCTTCAAGAACAGTGACGAAAATACTGGAGGGAGGTCACGTAAAAAGCTTGGACCCTTCGGAGAGCATGTATCAAGAGGTTAAAGACTGTGGACGAGGCGAAAGAGGTATTTAGAGACTAATCTGTGTTCCTCCAATGCCCCACTAGGCATAAAGCGTGAAGCCAAAAAAAACAATACAAAAATACGAGTCAATCTTCAATTTTCAATTTAAAACGTCCGGCCAATGATATCTTATCGCCTTATCATTTACACAAAGAAATCTCTAATCGACGATGGATACGCAGACGGACCCATTGTTATATATATAATACTTTATTGTACGCGAAAATCGGAAAACTCATTATAAAACCGTCGCTTCTATAGAACGTAATAAGTTGAGATTGAATGGTAATTTATATTTTTTTTGTTTGAATTTATTGTTTAGGGTATTGTGTTATAAGTGTAGGTTCGATTATTTGTAGTAATTGTGTATGAATTGATAATTTTGATTGATAGAAAATGAATAGTTCGTTTATATAGTGATTGATGTTATTTAAAGTTATTTTTAATGTTTTTAATAAAATATAGGTTCATAATTATTTTTAATTTGAAAAAGACAGCATGTTACTTTAGACGTGACGATTACCAATTACTACAATGACTATTTAAAAATGAGTTGCAACTGCCGTGGCGGAGTAGTGCAGTGGCAGTAGTAACACATGCATGGCTGTAATCGTGAGAGTTCTGGATTTGATTCTCACTCAGGTGAGTAAATTATGTTTTATTAATAATTTTATTTTTCGCTCTGGTAACAAGTCTTAACCTCAGGTTCCCTCTGCCTAACCAAAATATATATATTTCATTCCTTACTCTATTAGAGTACAGCGTTGAGTTTCACCTCATGTAACCACTACCATCTACTACTATACAAGAAAAATTACAAATTACATCCGTTCCTATAAAATTTCGCAACAAAAAAACGAAAATAAACACCGTGACGGTCAATTTACACGGCCATCAAAGATGCACGTCGGACAATCCCGATTCGATTGATTGCTTAGAGGAGGCGATTGGTAAAATCTTTTTATTTTTAACTAAATACTATCTCGATTGTAATCTCGGCTCGTTGAAGTGTTGGAGATGACGAGATAATGATGTCTTCATATTGTTCTATTGTCAGCTTGCCCTTAACGGGTTTGGTTGAGTTAGTGCTGTTGTTATTGTTGTAGCTTCACGCTGTATGCCGAATATAGCAGGGTAGGTAGAGGGAACCTGGGAACCTAGTTTTAAGACACCCTTATTTCCACTTTTTGTCTAATTCTGGAGGCTGCGTGTGTTGAGTGGCGGAATTCAATGCTGCGCTTTGTCTCGTTATCAGAGCGAGAATATCAAATTATTAGATATTTCATGTTTACGAGTAGGAACCGAACCTTATAGATACCTGCCGCATTTACAGTAAGCAATTATTTTTTTTTGAGCAAAAAGAAATTAATAATTAAATTGACTTTAAGTTTTGTCAAATTTTGAACATAAATTACTACGTTCAAAATTATACCTACACTTGATTATTATACTAATAGTAGACACTATAGTATGAGAGACACAAGATTATGGGAATACAACCCATAACCATCGCATGTACATTTACCCACTTAAGAAGCGTTTAACAACTACTTTAGCGTCGTTAACTTATTGCGTTAGTTAAATAGTTAAGATGCCGCGCTATTTTAACTGTTTTAAGTAATGAGCATTAAAATTTTAGTGTACTACTTGTCTTTAGAGTTAGCATTAATAGGTAATATCTACATGCGGAACATAACATACACTAATATGCATTTAAATCTTTATACCTAATTCTAATTTGTCTAGAGCGTATAATCTTCTTCTACCATAGAAATATAAACATAAGAAAATCTCCCGTTACTGCGTGACTGCCAAATAACTTCCGTTATTTGTTAACAGTAAACTTTTAGGCACATAGGTTAAGGTGATATAAGGGAGCATTAACAGAATATTTTTTTAAATTGCTGCCTTAATGGGAAAAGAGGAACTTTCCATTTTCACGTAAACAAGATTTCAGGCGACGCCTAGTTTTACAAATATTATCTGGTAGTTTCAGCAGTTTGCGTTCTGTCTTAGGTCTTGTATTTACCTACACTGCCTAACCTATGTACATGACAAATATTAATATACGAAAGAAAGGAAAGGAAAATCCAATAGTGTCGCTTATGCGTTGTCTATAAGTCATTCAGTAACGGAGGATACATAGGACATGAATAAAGATTATGCAAGTAATTCCAACCATTGATTAAATAGATACATCTTCTTTACTTGATTTGACGACTTACATATATAATTATATCTGTTAAAGAATATCTATAGAAATTTCAATTACAAACCATCATATATCTATAAAGTATAAACTTTATTACTATATAATGTATTTCGTTGTCATTATAAGCAGTAATGTTTCAATCATTTTGAGTACAGCAATTATGAATCGTAAAGCATGCCTGAGCGCGTCTCGCTTACCATTTAATACCAGACTATGTTTTATTACTTTCAATGGTAAATTGGAAAATGTTTTATGATTTAGACCTCGCGTGTAATGACTGACTGACTCTATTTTCATGTCAGTCATGTCAGTTTGGGTCGTCCTTTTAGTGAATGAGACGGTAAGTATGATTTGGACAATCGGTTAATGTTTTAGATCTATCTCTACTAGATTAATCCATTTAAAGATTTTTAATTTTGGTAACTACATTTTACAACGACAACATAGTATTTAGCGCGCCTTTTCCCTCTGACCTCTCCAGCGTGGATCTCTCCATCTTGTAGGGGAATATAGAAGATTATATGCTAATTAAAGATTTCTTAATATTTTTGCTGCAAATGAAACAAAGACGTGATTCTACTAAAATGGACTTGCAGGCGATCTCTAGTATAAGTATAAGGAAGAAATGCACTTTTAATATTGCATTCGTCGCGAATATGTCACTCCGTCACGTTACGTTATGTTTAATAAAAGTTCCTATATTTAGACTCTCACAGACACAGATCTATGTTCATATTCCTTTAAAGTTTAAAGGAAACTTTCATATTCCATTTTGTAAGCGAAACTAATAAAGAAATGACATTGATTTCTGAGATCTATGGCGGAACTTAACGCCGCGTCTTGTCTAGCCGAACCGGTGAAACGGAAATATTTACACCAATATTAATATAAATAAAACTAATAAGAATTAATTATAAATTTATTGTACGCACTCAATATTAACATTTAACTTTAAATAGCTTTTTAATTGTGCCATGAAATGAGTTTAAAACTAAATTAACGCGTACTAATAAACTCATTACACGATACTTATGCACCTTGACTAGGAACACGTTTTCTTTGAGCCCATATATATATATATATTTTTAATTTTCGCTGTAACCCGCACATAGCAGGGTTAGGCACAGGGAGTTAGTGTTAAAACACCACTCCGTTCTCCACTTTCCGACTATTCTTCGTGACATTGTGTGTTGAGTGGAATTCAACGCCGCACTTTGTCATGTTAGAAGAATAAAGATTTATAAATAAAAAATATTTCATGCCACGAGCGGAAGTCGAACCTTCTTGTTTACAGCCACTGCGCCACAAGCGCCTTATAAAAATAATTGTCGTATTTTTTTTATTGTATTCATTGTGTTTTCTATTATATGGAATTCGTTCTCCACTTTGAGCATTTTTTTCACCTGTATCCTCCTATACAAAGCAAAGCTAGGCCGAGAGAACCTATCGTTAAAACACTCCGTTGCGTAGAACTTAACGCCGCGACCCTCCGAAAATTTAAAAAAATATTTTAAATAATCTGTTATATTTACATAGTTATAAGTTTTATAACACAAACTATTTTTATAGTGAAAACAGTCGGTTGCAGAAAAAGTAATTTAACAATATTTTAAATACTCTTTTGCTAATACATAAGTACATTAGATAAAGGTATTTATAGCGTAATTAAAGTAACATCTGCTTCGCTGGTAAAATTAACTTATGATATGTAGTAAAATCGTTAATATGTATACAGTATGTTCAATGTTTGAAATAATTATGATAAGACTACTTTTTAAGGCTCCTTATAGATATTACTAAAACTTAAAAACGTTTCTATTGGTCAGATATTGCGTTGCTGTGAGATGGCATAATTACTATATTTTTGTAATACAAATATAGAGCTGGAGGTAAGGTGTGGGGCAGGGGCATAATCGTGTGACTGTAAACGTGATATGTTTTGGGTTCGATTCCTATTCGAGGAATGAAATAGCTATTTAATATTTTCATTTCTTCGCACTGGTAACAAGGCATACTGCGATGGTGAGCTCCGCCACTTAACACACAATGCCTTCAGAATTCAGCGAAAAGTGGGAAACAAACGTTTCTTAAAGGAAACGGAGAGTATAAACACTAGATTCTCTTTGCCTACCCTGCTATATCCGTGAAACTAAAAATAAATATAATATTAATTTTATACATTTAAATAGTATCGAACTCACAACTACTGCGTTTACTGCCCCACTACGACACGATAGGGTCATAAAATGAATTTATAAATGTAGTAAAATTGTTAATTAACATGTAGCTACTCGTATACAGCGTGTTCCCGCATCACGCAAGTTACTTGATGGGCTTTATAAGATATCACAATTTTTAATATAATCGTGTTAATATTGTAAGTAAAATAATGACTTGCATTAAAGAGAGAAATTGTAGAACCAATTTTAAAATATTTTAGTTTAAGAAAATTTGTGCTTTTTTTAAAAGATACCTTTTTTGTGTTACTCTGTATACCTACATATAGCACATATAGCAGTGTCCCCCCTTTTCACTGTCCGCCTTATTTTTTTAAGATACACCGTGTTGAGTGGCGAAACTCTAAGCGTAACAGAAAAAATTGTAAATGCCGTTGGAGTTACGTGAAATATTTAATAAATATAATACAACTTGTATATTACTAAAAAGTTGACTCTCAGAGATCACTTATTACTAAGGCACTCCGTTGTACATTTTACGCCCAATTTCGAAATATTTACTAATCAAGTAGAAAAAAATATAATAAATTATCTATAGGCCTTGAGGCACAATAGCACAAGAGCACTTTACACTATGTTCCCAGGTTCCCTCTGCCTACCTTGCTATGTCTGGCAGCGAGAAGCTAGAATTATATCTATATATTTTTTACAATTATATTAAAAACAGCAGCGTGGGCGGCACTAAAAATCATTTACAATTAACATATCTTGCCTTATCAGAGTGCTGATAGGTACTGTTCAACCAAGTTACTTTGAAATTTAGCGAACACAAGACGGCAGTGCGTAGGCGCATTTGCATAGCATCGTTGCCTTTTAGCTTACTTTATCTCCTTTCTTTTATTCCTTTTTCTCCTTTATTTTAATCTTTTTTTCTTCTTTATTTTAATCGACAGGTGTTAATTAACTGTGTGTGAGGTCTACCACCTTTTAGTATAATTATTTGAGATACAGAATTAGTTTTAAAGCACGAACGGCTTGGACGTGCATTGAATATATGTATGTAAAAGTGGCGTGTTTAAATATAAGTGATTAAATGTTCACGATTCAATTTTCTTTGAGGCTGTTGTGGCGCAGTAGAAGCGCTTGACTGTAAGCCAATAGATGTGGGTTCGATTTCCACACGCTGCGGTAAAACAAGGTAACGTGAGTAAGTGTTTGGGCGGTGCGTAGAAAACGTTAGGATGGCAGGGGGTAGGTAACCTCCATTGATCTTCGAGAATACAGTGGCGATAATACTGGACGAAGCTCACATGAAAAGCATGTTAACCCCCAAGAGGGCAAATATGAAGAGGTTGATGACAGTGGACGAGGCGGAAGAGTTATGCAGAGACCGTAGCGTATACTTATAAAATAACGAATGTCTTCTAAATATGGTAAAGTAAACTTGATAAAAACTTTCAATAACACGCCGTTTGAATTGTTACACCGTATAGGATACCTACCTCTTGTATTTTTATGTCGACATTTCATTTCCTTTCACAATATGCTGGATAATAAATATCACATTAGAATCTAATTATGGGTTTGAACGTGACACGAACATATATTAACCGATTTTTTAATATTTTTTCTATAGTACGTATTGTTTTATAGAATATAGAATACTAGTCGCCACCCGCAGTTTTGTTTGTGTTGACTTAAAGTAGTAAAATTGACGATTCTGATTTTTTTTGTTCCTATTGTAATTTCGGGATATTATTTTTTAATGTTCTCCTATACTGCTTAACCTTATATGAACTACATCATACTTCCCAATTTTGACGTTCTATGAAAAAGTTCAGTAGTTCCGCGTGTTCGCTGCGTGTCAGTCACTCAGTAACTGAAGAGTTTTATATTCTACTAATAATATAAATGTGAAAGTTTACGAGGATGTTTGTACCACTTTGAAGCAAAAACTACTTAATAGGTCTAGAGTAAACTTCGCTGTTATATCGTTTTTTTATAACAAAATAACGCAAAAGGTTTAATCTATGTAAAAAAATAATTGTAATTTGGCTATGATATGACAATAACTTCCAGCGGGTGAAGACGAAGTTGAGCCAATAGTTTTTCTATAACGAGGCATTTTATAGGAAAGTTTAAATCAGCCTCTATAAATAACTTATGTTAACCCTTCAAGACATTAAGTTCAGTTGCACACAAACTGCCCTAAAGAGATGAAAATCGCTCAAAACAGACAGATACCTTATCTTACCTCCAAACGTTCGACTTTAGTTCTTAAGTAAAGGTCTACAAGACATACTTACAGAGTTTTAAAATATTTGTATCTACAAATAAATTGCATTTCAAAGTTATCGCATAGAGACCTGCCGATGTCGTGGACTAAACTGATATACGTGTATTCTATCAGATCAATGAAAGGTTTTTATTATACGTAACTTTGAAATTAATGTCAATGTGTCTCCCACAAATTGTATATTATACGTAGTTACATAGCTGATTTAAGATGGAGTTATTTATTACTGAAAGACGACCGACCGACCGACCTCCTAAAACTAAAGACATTATAAGTAAGTTCATATACGAGTCCCTAGAATGGATTATAGACACATGGATTACCAAAGTTTCATCCGTCTGAAATCGTGTCCAGTCAACGTTAACGCAAAGGAAATTGAGAGAAAAACGAATGTTTTTCAAATTTTGCAGCCGCATTCATTAAACTCGTTCGATATCCCTTCACAACGCACCCCTGTCAAGACAAACAGTCTAAGACACAATACCACCCGAACCACCCCTCGGAAAAAGACAACCCTCTATGGTTGTGTAAGTTTTTACGTTAGCTACTGTAGTATTACTATTATGAAGTAATATTTGTATTATAGCTACTGTAGTAGGTATTACTATTAAGTGCAGTTTGAAAATTTTTAGTTATAAATATATTGAAATTTTGCTTAAAGACTTGAATATATTTGACGTTACACCTTTTAAATACAAACCTCTTGTAATAAGAGAGGGTATAGAACAAAGTTGTCTAGATGGCATTAACGAGTTTTAAAATTTTAATTTCATACAATTTTTAAAACAGAATATTAACTCAAGACCTATCAGGAAAACGCGCTCGCTAGCGTCCACAAACTTTGGTACAGACAGTTCTCTCCGGATATGAAGATAGCAGGCAAAAACGACTAGAGTGTCGACTGGAGAGACGAGTTATATTTTGTTTCTACAGTGCTTTTTTTTTACTTATACAGCATGTACGTATTGTTTGTATCGTGTGGCTTTTTGCCACTGTAGTAGACTGTACTGTGAAGCTATCGATTGGTTACCATGTGTTGTCTATGGTTATTAATTTCTACACTGTTTGTACCGGTTTGCTTAAAATTTAATTAAATTTTTAAGGATAATGGAGTATCGTAATACAAGGTTCCCAGGTTCCCTCTGCTATATGCAGTATACAGCGTAGGACTAAAAAAATAAATTAAAAATTTTTTAAACATTACATTTAAACATTCATTAAACATTTTTTGTACGCTGTACACGAAGGGTACATAAAACTTAAAAGTGAAGAGTAGGCAGAGATGTTAAGACACTACGTATTCCAAGCACTGCTTAATAATCGAAACATTTCGTGTTGATTGGCGAAACTTAACGCCGCACGTCTTTATCAGAGAACTACGAAGTGAAAACTTAAACTTTTATAACATTTTAAAAATGGTCCCCGACACAACTATTTAGCTTAAAGCTCGAAGAAGCTATCCTAAGCTCCGACCTACACCATAAAGCTGAATAATCTACTAACACCGTATTTAAAAAACCATTAGCCGATACGAACCTTCAATAAACATCCCACTTTACCGCTCTTGTCACGATTTTATTAAGAACATTTTTATAGTCATATACATCGCAACCATCATTTTGTACTGAAATAATTTAAAATATCGAAGCGAAGCGAAGGCAATAAACCAATAAAATTTTATATAGTCGACTAATAGCCGGTATTTAATTAAAATATTTAACTTTAAACTTAATATACCGTGAAGTGCATAATTTTGTTTAAAATTTCCCCCCACTTTGTATGACGATATTGATTTTCAATGGGTACAACGAAATGCTCGATTCTCATTGTTTTACGATAATGAGCTCTTATTTTTTTTGTTATTTTAATTGTTTTTATTAATTAATTGATTGTAAGATTGTTTGTTTATTAGTATATCGCGTGATTGGGGTTAGATTAGTTTTGTAGATAATTATTTATGTACATAAATGTAAGTATAATTAAAAATATGAATCTAATCAAGTTAATAAATATGGTATCTCCGCTTTTTTTACTTTTTTTAGGGTAGGTAGAGTGCACCCAGTTTTTTTGAACTCAATTACTTATTTTCCGCGATACGAGTATTTTCGCAAAATTGAATGTTGAATAGTGGAACTCAATAACGCGTTTTTGTCAAGCAGAACAGATAGTCCATACGGTACTCCTAGCTATAGGATGGTAGAAGTAAAACCTGGGAAACTATCGTTGAGATACTCTGTTCCCATTAAGATACCATTTCATTCTCAACTTTATGCCGAGTTCTGGAGGCATTGCGGGCGAAAGTAAGATACGAAAACAATTTACACCTTTCTATGTAATCATTTCTCCGAGTGGGAATCGAATCCCACGTATCTCTTTTATAGTTAGACGCTACACATGTACTAGGCCTCAAGTAAATAAGACAGTAGCATTAAAATAAGAAATACTAAATACAATGTTAAAATTAAAATATTAAAGCATTTTTTGAATATGAATGAATGAATGAGACGGCAGCCGTATTATGTGTTCAATTACTAATTTGGGAGCGTTTCTCTGAACTGCGTTTGATATTTAGCATAGGCTTTTAATCTATCATCTATTTATTGTACAATTATTGATACGTAAATAAGTCTTAACAATATCGTCTCCACCTACGTATAAATAAGCCAAAAATATTGAATTTTTCACATAGGCTTTTAGTACCAGTTACCTATATGGGAACATACAAAAAAAAATTGTTGAAATGACCATGCAAACGAATTTGTGGGTTCTACCTCGTAGATTGAAATTGATTTTTTTACCGACTAATTTGCTATAAACGCAAATACAAACACATTAACTAAATCGAAACCAATCCTGACCGTTACAAAGAATATACAACACTAAAAACAATATCAAAAACGATACCTTCTATGGTTTTTATAACACAAAAAACGCAACTATAAACGTAGAGTTACTTACGACGTAACATTTAAAGGAACAGCAGAATGTTTTTACTTTATTCCCAATATAATGGGGGGCTATAAAATTTTTACTGTCATATAATTTAATATGTCCTCCGGCCAATCAGCTCCTATCGTATCGGATGATATTAGCGAGAAACTTATGATTGAGCCGCGTTCCTTGCATTTACATATTTTATAAGTGATAATATCAAGTAAAGTTTATTAGTCGGGTGGATATTTTATAGCAATTTGAGCTTACTTCAGTGTTTGTATCGAATTATAGTTCAGTTTTTCTCATAATCGATTATTGTGGTATAAGTAATATCAATTTGCTTAGTAATATAATTGTTTGTATACGCAATGGTTGTGGGTTCAATCTCGATTGATTGGTGAAGCTGTATTCTTACATGACATAAACATAAACTTAGGTTTCATAGTTCTTTCTGCCTACCCTACTGTGTGCGGGATAGAGCGTGATATAAAACAAAATTTTCATAAAAAAAGCTACATACAAATATTAAGCTTATAAGTTTTATTGATATTTTACGCCTTTTACGCAGCATAGCAGGATAGCCCAAGGGAAACCAGTGTCGCATCCGCTCAACTATCAAAACAATGCACGTTGAGTACTGGAACTTGATGCTGCGCTTCATCAAAACGGAGAAATGGAAGTTATCCAAATACGTGACGTATAAGGATCGAACTTACTAACTCTCCCTCTGCGCCATAGCATCGAAACGAAATCCAAACACAAACATCCATTCTAAAAAGTATAATTCAAAGAAATACATAGTTAATTGTACACCATTATTAGTTCGTTGACATCCAATAAGACGCCACAATTGAGATTCATGCCTGTCAGACCGATATTAATAAGGGCTGATTCATGTGATGGGACTTGGATGTGCTTCGACGTCGGTCTGTTGTTGCCCTATTGATGGGGATTTTGACTTTTGGTTGATAGGTAGGTACCCTGCTTTCTATGTGGTTTAATGGTAAAAGTAATACATTTTTTTTGTAGATCTTTACGCTGTTCTCACGGCACGAATTTCTCACTATTAATTTTTGCCTTCTGCGTAGTTATAGAATTATCATTACAATTTAACCTAATTTAAATTAAAAAAAACCGTACAAAAATATTTTTTAACATGTCTTTGAAAAAGTTAACCAAAACTACGTACAAGAAATGAAATTATTAATTTATCAAATATTTTAAAACCATCTATCTAATCATATTACATCTATATGAACACGTTTAGTAATACAAACAATAAGTATCAATACAATTAAGAACTGAACACACTACCTCAACATAATGGTATATTTAACTACTGTGCTATCAGATGAAAACTCTACATACCTGTCTCGTTGCATATATGTGCAATGTGCATACTTGTGCACTTTATAACTGACAATCTATCATTATCACATATTAATTCTGAGATCTTCTAAATAATTCTTAGCGTTGCCAAATGTCCGTCCGTCCGTCCGCGTGGAGTAATTGGAGTTGATTCAACGATATACAAGTGGCAAAGATCAAGTGTTACAGACGTTACCATTGTTTTTTAGCTTCACGCTGTATCCCGCATATAGCAGGGAAGAAATTAGTGTTACGTCACTCCGTATCCCAGGAGTGGATTGGGCCCAGGATTTTAGGATACAAGAATTTAATAGAAAATTTTTAGTTAGATGTATTGATAATAAAATAATTTAAATATCAAACCTGCGGAACGAAGTTCATTTTGCCTACCTGATGTATGTTTCAGTGACAACTGACAGTAAATGGAACCAGCACAGCAAGTGTTCTGAAGTTCACGTGCACTAAATCACGGGCGGCGGCTACTGCTTAATTAAATAACTAATAATAATATAAGAAAATGTGATTGCTATTATAATACCTTCACGCTGTATTCCGCACACTGTAGAGTAGGCAGAGGGAATCTAGTGATAAGATACTCAGTTTCCCATTTTCCGAAGATATTTTAACTGATTGCGTGGTGAGTAACAGAACTCAACGCTGCGATGGGAATCGATCCAACAACCTGTCGCGTTTACAGTCGCACGCTTGTGCCTCTACGCCTCGTCTGGTCTCGTGTAATTACTGTTATAATAATTATCAATATATCAAATCCATTTGAGTTATAATTAGCACAAAAATTGAAATTAAAAATCTTAAGACGATGACAATTTTTATAATTTCTTGCATTAAAATATTGCTGGCTGATAGCTTCATTATGTAATTTGACTACAAAAGTTATTATTACCTACAAGTCTCTCTTTGCATGCACTAATCTCAGAAACTAAACGTGAGGATTGATTTTTTTTTTGATTCGATAGTCCATTTATCGAGGAGGCCCATACCCTATATTACATCAGCAGCTTTCATTTGAAATGAACCTCGACTCCTTCAAGTGCTATTAGTCTTTGCTATATAATGAGCGTACGTAATATATGACGTGTCCGCGGAGATCAATCTCATAGTATATTAGTACTGTAGTTCAGAGTTTGATAAAGTGGTGTTAACAAGATTTATGGAATTAAAATGTTACAAATGATAAATTTGAGACGGTCACCGCATAGCGTGTGACTGTAAGCGCAACGGTTGTGGATTCGATTCTCGCTTTCCCGCTCTGGTACCAAGATATAGAGGGGCGATCATTCGGGCTTTCGATTAAGTACGCCACTTAACACGCAATGTCTCGATAATTAGGAGAAATTGAAAGAACGGAGTGTGTTAATATTTCTTAAAAATAACTATCTCTTCTTATAAACGCCCATGAAAACCTAATGCCAAACAGTCTGTTTTATCCTTCATTATTTTCCATCCGCTTTAAAAGCATTACGTATCACAAGGTAAGAACACATATTACACTAACTCAGATATGAACCCGCAATCATCGCGATCATCCTAACACTTCCTAACTGTACAACAAGTTTATTCATAACAAAATTAATCCTGCAATGTAACCCAACACCTAAGGATCTGTCGCATTCGTTTCTAACCAGTACTTGCGCGTGCGTCACTTAAGCCGACATTAAATATTTAACTCTAATTAAATGGTAATACGGTACATTTTCATTTTAAATTCTAAATGCAAAGCAGAATCTAGTCTTATTAAGCGAGAAACGAGACATAAGCATCCATCATAATTCTGCCTCGTTTTGTAATATGTTCTGAGTTGCTATATTTTGATACGATTGCAGATTTTCTTCGTGCGTACGCCAAGTTCTTACGGTGTAGAGGTTAGAGATAATTTTCGCTAGTTCTGAGGCGGTAGTGAGTTTGATAGTAAGTGCGTGGGCACCCGGTCAGACAAGTTGCGGAGATGGTTGATATCTCAAGAATTTTATTTCGCTAATCCCTTTTCAGCTTTCTAATGTTAATTGGCGTTTAGGGTCTAGTTGTATTGAAGTACAGGATTTTCTATATATCTCGCTACTTTTGATAATTTTTTTTAGCTTCACACTGCACCCGTATGGCTAAAACAGTATGGCTAAAACCCTTCAAAAACAGCCGTTCATAACTATTGGGGCCGCTATGGCTGAGGCGCACGAGCGTCGGTTGTGTGTTCGATCTCAATTATTTATTTTTATTTTTTTATTTGCTCGCTCTGGTGGTCGTCTCAGCGCGGCGTTGAATTCCACTATTAACACACAACGCCTCTAGAATTCAGCCGAAAGTAGATGACGGAGCTGTCTTTATGCGAAACATAGTGTCGTAACACTAGGGTTCCAGGTCCCGCGTGAAATAAAAAAAAATGTATAAATGATATAACACAAAATCATAATGTTTAATGCAAACCCACCATTTAATTAACCTCTAAATAAAACGATAATACGTGCACGTCACGTCACTCCAACATATTGTACTAGTAAAGGTGCCACTGACAGGTGATAGCGCTCAACATGTACTCCAATGAATTAGGAATTTTAGTTTTATACTACTAATATTATTTTAATACTAGCGGACGCG
>FAPJ01005579.1:0-12357 GCA_001485985.1 Heliconius ethilla aerotome | reverse complement strand
GAATGTCCGGAATAGCCCCAACCGCCTCCATGATTTTCGAATCTATTAACAGTCAAATAGTCTTCGACCAACGGTGCCACGGGCAATATATTGTTATCCCTCTTACACTCCACAAAAGGTGGCCTGTACCAAAAGAAAAAAAATACGTGCATATATTGTGTACTATGTGATAATTCTAAGAAATACGTATTAAATGCATACTTGTTATCATAAGCATGAGTGAGTGAGTCTAAACAACCCAACAAATGTAATGCGGCGTGCATCCTTGTCACCTGACATCCAGGAGTACAGGGTATAGCTAATTCTTGGTTAAGTATCGACATACTGGAGAGGGCTATGTTCTCCGATTCTTTACTATCATTGTTGCTAATCCATTCGAAACTTTCTAAGTATCTAAAATCTTCTAATCTCTTCATACAACCATAATGCGGAAAGTCAAATTCAGGATCAGCAAAAGCTTCGGGGTCGTTAGAGCAACATCGTTGTAGTTTATGAGAATCAAACGCTATTATATTATAGCACTTCATTACTCTCATCTGTGGTTGGTAACACCATAGAACATCATACAAAGGATCTAAACAAGCAAGTGTATTAACAAAATCCACCTGTTCAGGCCCAGTCCACGAATTACATGAACCATCACTTTTATTTATAGTAATGCACTTAAAAGTATGTTCTGGACGATTTGGTAGTATCACTGTAATTACAAATCAATTATTTTAAGTTAATCAATTAGTTTTTGTTTTTTAAAAACATTCACAATTAAATTGAAGTTTAGTAGACTCACCTATACTATTAGTGTTGGCCGTAATAGTAGCGCTAAAAAGATTATCCGTGTTAATAAGGGCTTGTGAAACTTGGACGAATGTCTGATCTCCAGAAGCGCAGACCCACACAGCGCGGCAACCGTACCGAGGTCCGATCCGTGGCACGCGGCCTGGCGTTGCATACCACACTGGACTACGGTCAGACCTGGGTTCATCTTGTCTTGCTCGTCCCAGTGAACCTTTCTATTTAAATTAACAAAAAGACAAATATGTAATAAGATAAGGCGCGATGTTTTAAATTTCAGGTCTAGGGTGGTGAACGGACTGACTACAGATTTTTGAGTGTTGATTTAAGTTAGTGTTGATTAAGTTATTTTTTGTTGGTTGAGACTTTTGTTGATATAAGTTGAGGCCCTCGTGGCGCAGCGGCACAGACTGTAAACATGACGGTTGTGGGTTCGATTACTACTCGAGGCAATCAATTATATTCATTTCATCGCTCTGGCAAAAACTCAGAGCGCTATCAATACGTTAAGTTCCGCCACTTAACACGTTATGTCTCGAAGGTTAAGCGGTGCATGGGAAACGGAGCAGTTTTAACTTTTAACACTGGATTACCACTGCGCTGCTATATGCGAGATTCAGTGTGAAGCTGTATAAAAAAGGAGTACCTGGTAACTGCCAAATGTGTAAAGCTCCCCATCCCTTGTGAGTATGGCAGTGTGGTTGCTGCCGGCGGCGATGCTAGCGGCGCGAGGCACGCGCACGCGCACCAACCGGTGGTGAGTCGCGATGTCGCCCGCACCTAGTGCGCCCCATTGGTTTGATCCAAATGTGAACACTTCGCCTGTTCGACAAATGGAAGTATATAGGCACTAGAGAACATTTGCAAAATATAAATCTTTTTAAGAGAATTATGAAAATGTAAGTTTTCAATTACAATTAATACCAAAAAATCACAAAGAAATGTATTTTTCAATTTATAAAAAATTCAGTAACTGAAATTTTTGTATTACAATATAAAGACATTTAATTTACCGTGTTCACTTAATAGTACACTATGATGGAGTCCACATGCGACAGACACTATACGGTGCCCTCCAGGTATTATGACTCTTGCCGGCGATAAGCAGCTCACTTTCATGCTGGACTCTCTCTCCAAATCTATACCGAAACTTGATCCTAATGAGGCTGAAATGGGTACAGGTATTACCCCTGGTCCAGGACTAGATCGGTCTAGCTGCTCTTTATCTGCATAAAAAATAAATTATAATCATAAAATACTCTTTTAAAAATATTTTTTCAGGCCGCAAGATCTAAGCTGAGCTTTCCATATGTGTACAATATATTGTAGGTGTAACCTGCTAGCAACATCACATATGTATATAATTCTTGATATTTTATTTTTGTGTTAGATTTATTAAAAATATCACGCACATTTTTTCATTACTATATTTTCACTGTACAAGAATTTAAAAACGTACGTAGCCGCGCTTGGTAGAGTGTTTTTTTTTAAAATTATATAACGGAAAGATTAATTATTAACTTAAGCAAACATCAGAAACAAGTAAAAATTATAGGAAACCAATGTCCCGTGTAAAAGATATTAATATATTTTTTATTTAATTTTTTTTATAATTTCCAACAACAAACTATTTTGCTTCTGGCTCTATTTTTATAATTACTCAAATGAAAGGATCAGCGTAAGTCTCGCGAACTCTACAAGACTTTAAGTAAGGTTAAAACTAAAGAAACCTGAGTTGTCTGTTCTTGTGCCAGTCCCCGAAGTTGAGGGCTCAGCACAGCGCCGACACACGCCACACACACTGCACCCACTATCGCCTTCGCCACATCCACATCTCCTGTCAAAATATATTTATATCAAACCAGATAAAACATATGAGGTGAAAAAATGTTGATGTATATTATTCTTTTCATTAAACCTTGGAATGTCAAATTGAATGAAACCTTGAATTAAATATACATTAAAACAAGTGAATAACTGACTCGCCAGGCAATCTGCTTGGCAGTGTAGCACAGTGGCAGCCGCTGGCAAAACCTGTGCATTCCCGACACAATACACAAATACGACAATACTCCGTACTCCATGAGTGTGGCCCGGGACAAAGTCGTGCTTCCTCTTTCCCAGCAGCATTGCGGTTCGGCCCAAATTCTATAAAAACATAGAAGTACATTTCATGTGAAAGTTGCGTAAAAAAGTACAATACGGTTAGATATCTATTGAATCTATGATTGAAAGTAAAGTACAAATGTTTTACTGTTATAATGATTTTTACATTATATTTCACATTTAATGTAACAATTACTCATTATAACAGTAAAACAATATATGATACAATAAGGAAATCTATTTAATAAAAAAGGCACAATCAATACGTACTTTCTTTTGTATATCCAAATTCTCGTCCACATTGGCCTTTGTTATTTATTCCAAAAGAGTAAACCTCGCCAAAATTGGTGAGAGTAATTGCATGAGCTTTCCCTAATGCAACCTTAAAATGTATATAAGTTATTAGGCAGTCGAACTAATATAACAAAGTAATAATACAATTTATTCTCAATCTAGCGACCCGCTCGCGGCTTCGTCTACCTGAACTACACAATTATTTATTAATCTGAATTACTTTCGTGTTATAATAAAAATAAAGATTCAGCCAATTCAATAAAACAGTTATTTTATAGGATATTTCTCAAACTATATACTGATATATTATTGTATGATTTGTGATGTACATACATCAGTTACGATTTATATTAGTAAAGTACTATTTACTTGTATAACTTTCTCATGACGTAGGCCAGTAACAAGTCCTGTTTCGTCACAATGTTGCGTGTCTTTACCAAACATGAATACTTCACCCTGTCTCGTCACAAGTGCAGTGGACCCATAATTACAAGCAGCATAAACTATATAATGTCTTTCAGCCTGCAACAAAAAACGGTTTACAAGTTAACTGCAGACTGCAGGTACCTGTTATCTATTATACTGACAATAATATTTATTCATTATTGTGTTATTCATATATTATGTTACTCTTAAAATTTTCTTAGGGCGCGTTGGTTTTGGCGTGCGTCTGTGTTTATTGGCATCGCCGTCTTCACCTCTGCGAGCGATACCCGTGAATAATGCTGATCCGTTATCTAGGACAAGTATAGCGTGGACTCCTTCATGCCCCAAAGCCACCTACAAAAATACAAAAACATTAATTATTCAGAAAGTTAGGTGTTATTGAAAAACAATAAACTACAATATGATTATCTTAATATACCTGTGCTACTCTACATCTTTTAATATTTGGTGCTTCATTTTTAGTGAAGAGTGTCTCTTTCATGAGAGTCCAACGGCCTGTGTGAGGTGTGGGTACCTTATACCCTAAGCTAGTTCCTTTACCAGTATAGTAGACCTTCAAAAACAAAAAAGATTATATACTTGCTTATGTCAACAAAAAGAAAATTGATTGAATAATTTAACATGTCACACATGTTAACTACCTTCCCAGAAGCTGTTGTGAGTAAGCCAAAATCTTGACCAGCACATATCGCAGCTAGGGGATCGTCATCGTTGTCGTCTAGCTGCATAGCGACAGGAGAGTCAAGGTCGATCATCCTCCTAGATAGGCCATCATCGAAGGAGGGACGACCCAGTACCAGCGTCCGTCGCCTCAGGAGATGTACAGTAAACTCCCGTCTAGCTATTACAGTGTGTCTTCCACCGTGTACGCGCTCAGAAATCGTCGCTTCCGCATCATACAATTTTATATTAAGATTTTCCTGTGTAGTAAAATTAAATATTTTTATGTTAATGCTACAATTTACATAATCCATACTAATTATTATAAATTCGATAGTAAGTCTGTCAGTCTGTGGTAAATATTTATATGTATTTACATATAAAATGACACTTGAGAGTCTTGAGCACATAAGCTACCTTTTTTACCACCATTTTATTATTCGTTTGTTTTTTCAGGAATTTCGTAGATTTAAGAAGAAGACGCAGGATATGGGCTTCCTGAACGCTAACATGGCGTGTGCTGGCTCAACCTTATGAGACACATAAAACTGTATTTTGTGTTACTTTTAATATTAATACTTTGAAATATTTATTTTAGGTTGATAATATTAATAATATATAAGTTAAGCATTCTTTTTAGTAATTATTACTTTATTATTATTTTTTTTAGTAATTATTATTACTTATTAAAATATAATTAATTTGCTTTGGTCACGTTTACTTATTATTTTTTATTCATTTTAATTAGTTTATTTCCTAACTAATAATTGATAATTCCTATCACTAATATAAAAAATATCATAATTCTTTATCAGTCTATCTTAATTATTAAGGTTTTTTTTATTTTTATACTACCCTCAAAAGAATGTGAACAAAAAGTTTTACTTACGTAATTATTGATTTGTATCAAGCCTAATAAATTTCCATCAGTGAATACAGCTGTTTTACAATCAGGAGTAGATGACTGTCCAGGGTCTAGGCGAATTATACTCTTAACTTCAAGTGTTTCTTTGTCTATTTCATGCACTTCAGTTCTCTTACGACCAATTCTTACATATAATTTGTTCTATAAAGAAAATCAATGTATTTTCATTTTCATTCTAACAATAGTTCTGGCGAATTCAGAAAATTGTTACTTTTTATTAAAATATCCAATTACCTTACAAAATCCCAGCCAACCATGACGGTCACTTGCAAAGAAATCATTTTTATATAAATAAACATGTTGTCTTATAGAGCTGCCATATCCAGAGCCAATTTTTAATAAGCCTTTAGATGTGAATACATAGAGGTAGCATCCATCTGACACTAAAGAGCGAACTACGAGTTCAGCTGTTCCTGCAGTCAACTGTGATGGTAAATCAACTGGAAAGCTTCGTACTAAAGACTTATGAGGTACTCCAAAATTTAACCATAAATTTCGGGACGGAGGGCCAAGAATCACAGACTGTACACTCCTTTGTAATTTAGTTAAATTTGACGGTATCTAAAAAATTATATATTGTTATATTATTAATAATAACATAAATTACAATTATATGTGTGGCATACCTAGTTTAATTTACCATGTATTAAAATATTACAAATAATTTATTATATTTATAATCTATATCTATACTTATAAAAAATCGTAAAAGATTGGTGTCTGTATATGAAAGATATATAAGAAAAAATGTTATTGGTGGCATTTATGACCTTTAAAAAAAATTGTCAGTCTGCCTTTGTGTTTGTTCACACTAATCTCAGAAATTCACAAGAATCTTGAAAATCAATCTTCAGAAATTCAAAATAAATTTCTTAGATTAAGGCTTAAATGATTTAATTGCACCGATTCATTTGACTAAAATTTTACTTTTCAATGTACATATTGTTTTTAATATATAATTATTACTAGAAAACGAAAGAAATGCAGATTTATAAATTAATAGTTATTCAGTTTAAGTGAGCGAAGCCGCAAATGAGTTGCTAGTCAAACCTTTTCTGCAAACAAATCTATATTTTGAATACTGTTTTCTATTTTCATAAAAAAATCATATTACATTAAAAATGTAATCAGTCAGTTCTTCAAATGACAAATATTAAAGCTGCTCAGCTATATGTAAGTTTATTTAAATTGATTCTCTAACAATTATACAACAATATTATGTCCAAAATTACAATGACTACATATGAATAATTTGTTTTTTCTAAATAGCTTTATTACTTTACCTGTATATCTTGATCAGTCAAGGACTGGTTAGTCATAATCAAAGAGGCAACAGCACCTAGTGCCAGTTCTGCCTCTCCTCGGGCTACAGCTAAGGCAATGAGACAAGAGCTACTTAAAGCTGTGATAGTGGAAGGTGCTTCCAAGCGTCCACCAGGCCATGTAGTACTTGATACCTCAACTAACATGCTATGAAGATTGGCCATTATCTGCACACAACAATTCTTTATGAACTATAATATTGTATTATCATTATTACTTTAATGCTATTTAATCAGATTTAGATAAAAATATGAAAAGAAAAAATCCTTACCTCATATGATTCATTAGCTAGATCTTCTGGAGCATGACCCTGTAGTACATCCAACAAAGCTTTAAGAGATTGTTCACAAAACTGGGCATCTGTATATCTTGCCTGAGAGATAAGGGCAAAAACAGTACGCAAGCCAATACCTGTGATCTGAAATTATAAAAACTTCATTGTACTTAAATCTCAGCTAGTTGGCATATAGAAGGGTAAGCATACAGAGGGAACCTAGTGTTAAAATTCTGTATTCCATTTTCCATCAAATTTTAGATATATTACCTTTGCTAAGGACATACTATTATTAGATAAAAATATATATACAGAAATAAATATTACCTTTGATAGCTTAGTAATATTTGTTGATGGAGGAATTTCTTCATTATCGCTATCATCAGATAAATCTAATGAGACAGACTGAAGTTGTCGACAGCGAGCTAGAATAGTTCTACGGACGGTAGCGAATACAGCAAATTGTGAAGGATTTGCTAACAGGGCAGGAGCATAACAAATTGCAAGAGCGTTTGATCCTTTCAATCTTTTTAGGCGATCTTTTTTATTAAATTTCTTTGGAGGCTTTTTATCTGTTCTTCTGTAACATATAGCAAAATTGAAAAAAAAACATCAATAAGTAACTGATACATAACTTCTAAATATTCCAGTAATAGTATAAATATGTATAAATATAATATATTTAATTTTTTAAATAAAAAAGCTTCCCTCACCTGGTACCACTCCAACAGAGGGCTCTAAAGTATTTACGATAATTTTCTGGATCCATGCATTTTAATTCTGGTATTTTTATTTTCATATCCATGATGATGATATGTTTAAGGAGTTAATTCTGAAAATGTTAAGTTGCACAGCCACATATAGTTAACAGAAGATTTTAATAAGTAAAATAAAATAAATAAAAAATTCGCTATATGGACATTGGAGATATAATAATGTTCGCATAGCCGACTATTTTACAATAAAAACAATCGAATGCAAAGTGAGCACATGAAATTCTACTGTTCTAAATGATTAATGAACAAATGTACATTTTTGATAATACACGATCGATCCATATAGTCTCGACAGTTCGTTGCCCTTTAGGTAATATAAATCAATACATCCTTAATAAACAACTACAACTGCAGTTTGGTCTATTAATAAAAATTTCATCGCAACAGCATTTAATTGGAAAAAAGTTTACGATAAAAAATATCAATACGAAATTAATTTTAATTTACTATATTTCGATTTCTGTATATTTATACTTCTTTATTAAAGTATGTTACTTAATCTGTTAAATATTAAACATATAAACCAATAATATTAGATACTACCTTAAAGTTCAACTCCTCATTTTTATTTTTGTCTTAATATCATTTTTAATAATATCATGAATTTGAAAATTTCGTATCAGTAGTGTTAATAATACTTTAAGACTGGTAACGTCAAAAAATCAATAACATCAAGCCTGTATAGTGACTTTACCGATCTTTAGAAAAATCGAAAATATTCTTATTTTTTGAAGTACAAACAAAAAATTTAATGTAACATTATTTATAAATATATAAATACTACATTTATTTAAATTATTTTTGAATATATGTATTATTTTAAAATATATGTACTTAAGAAACCGTAAAAGTTGCAGATGGCGCTGTAGTCGACACTCATAATGAAATATGAATAATAGTAACCATAGAATTCGTCACCAAAGTTATCTACAAACTTAGCTGAAAATTAATTACGAGTATGACTGTTCCGGCGACGTTTTCTTCATATCAAGTATGAGAATATTGGTTTTGCCATATTTAAGCCAAATGGTAAATTTTATCATAAAAGAGATGGTAAATTTTATCATAAAAGAGATATTTACATTATAAATTGTGTGAACATTTGTTGATAAATTTCACCATAAAATAGTGTGAACAATTTCAATTGAGATTGCACTTGGCTAACTGTACATTTTTTTTTGTTATTTTTAATTATTAGGTTTATTATATTTTATCAAAATAACCATCTTTACGTGTCTTTTTTCACACATTACACTTTACATTTGCACATGAGCCAAGCTAGATAGAGTGGGCAAAGCTGCTTTAGCAAAGCTTTTTAAATAAAAGTTTGAAACAAATTAATTAAATTAATATTCTTTCTAAAATATTTTATATCTAAAGTAAGTAACTTTAAGAAGCGAAGTAACACAAAATTTGATTTGTTACGAATTAACATCTCCATAGATTTTTGACAATGTTTTGAAACGTACATTTATCAAGTTGATAGTCTGTGAAGAATATAGCCTGGAAGTTTATATAGAAATAAAGTCTGGAAGAATTCGGCCATTAAGAATTTCGCTGCTGATAACATGGCAATACAGCTGATTGATTAACAAAAAATAAAATAATAAATTTAAACGGGACATGCTTTTATTCTCTTCTGTCGGTTCCTGAGCTTTTCTTTTTAAATGGAAAAATATAATATTTTCTTATTTGAATATTTTCATGTTCTCTTTTAAATGTTGTGTAATTATTAATAGAATAAACAAGAAAATTGTTATTATTGCAAGACAAAAAAATATTTTTGAATTTTACTTGACGTATCATGAATCGTTAGAATATTATTTTTGCGTTAAGACTCGTTACTATTACCGATTTTTTTTACATTTGAACATCCCTGACGCGCCATTGTAGTGGATGGTTGGTGTTCTTAGTGTCATAATGACCAGCTTGTGTGTTTTTATAAAGTTTTAAAATACAAATGGATATATTTTTTAGATTTGCCTTAGTGGAAATATTTTCTGTGACAATAATGTGTGCCGAACCTTTTATACCTGACTAATCGGTATCTTTGAGTCACCACGGTGAGTTCAAATTGATGGCTATCTAAGGTTATTTGTTGTGACATGTAGTTATATATCTACCACAATTTGTCATCGGCGTTTATTTAAATGTGTGTAATAGAGGTGTTATAAATATTAAAAAGAAGCAAGTTATTCACAATTATAAATAAATCAATTGGATGACGATTTTTATGTAAACAGTGCTAGATGCTTACACGGCGTACACCCCTATTCTTTACTTGGCAGTTGGCGTTGGTCTTATGCTTTGTAAAGAAAGGCACATAACTTAAATTCTATCTGCCTTAAATATACATTGTTTCAACTGTATGGATATTTTTAAAATATATATTTATATATTCTGAGAAACGTAATTTTATATTCTTAACGTAACGTAATTTTAACTTCCACTAGTGAATTTACAATGGATTTCCTTACTATTCCGCATTGCTACTTAAATATTTTTTATAAATTATGCTTATGTGCAAATAAAGTTAATTATTTACCAAAAGTAATTAAAGATTTCAACAATAAATTATAACAATATTAAGTAAATAGACTAAACAAGATGGATAGATCTATTTAAATGAAACTTTTTTATTGTCTAGCTATTTTCCTGTCACTCTTTCGTATCTCAAAGAGCGATTTAAGTTCTTGGGCTCGAACACCCTACACTCCCAACACCTTCGTTCCCGCAATAACAATCTCCTAGAAGTCCTGTTATGCCACATTATATGCTATGGAAACTCCTTTACTGTCCAAACAGTCAGTCCTTTACTGTCAAAGATAGACAATCTCTCTCAGTAAATATTTTTAAGTGAAGGCTCATAAAATTATTACTTAGGACAATATTTATAATATGATCACAGAATATGTACATATATAAGCATTTCTGTATTATTTTAGTATGTATTTATGGATGCATGTATGTATGTATTTGTGTGCATCTATATACTGTTATGTATGTTTATTAGTTCTTTTTTCTTTGTTAAATAATACTTGTATTTTCTTACATAAGTCTTGCACTTTTAATGATTGCCTGTAAGAGATCACTTGTAGTGATAAGGCCACCATTGCACATATTAATTTAAGTACCTACATATATGTTCTTTTTTTATGTAAATTTTATATAAGCAATAAAGTATTATGATAATTAGGTCTAGGTAGGACATAGGGTATACATGATTTCAACTGAGACTGAAACACTTGATATAAAACTATAATAGACCAGTTAAAATGCATATAACAAACTTAGAAATTGCTTCTTAACATAAGTTCTACAGTATTGTGAGTATTATTTGATGATATACACAACTTGGATCCAGAACTTTTTATGTGGAACATGGCCACAAAATTGTGGCCCTAACTAATGATAAATATAAGTTCTAATAATACAAATCATTTAGTATGATTTAAATACACATAACATCAATTAAAGTAACCAACCCTGCTAATTTAGTATTGTTATAATTTAAATATAAGTGACTAATCTCATGTTTGTCGAATAGAAGAATACAGGCAGTACTTATAGTTACTGCATAAATTGATACATATGTTTTTTTAAAAAATATTTGCATTTAAAACTCAAGACTTAGGTTCCACAAGTCACAATAAAATAAAAACTATGTTTATAACAATTATTATCAATGAAGTTCTTTAAATAATTATGTATTTATGAAATTGCTTATTATTTTTGGAATAAGTATGTGAGGAATAATTAACTTTTGGCTTAAAGAAACTATTAATTCTAGATTGTTTTGCATCTTTCTTGATATCACGGATAGGCTCACAAATCTTGTTATTAACTTTAAAACTTCTAAATTTTGTCATTAACATTAAAAAAATTGAAGAAAAGGGAGATCAACTTCTTTAAAAATATTCCTGGTATTCTTTAAACTTGCAAATGCTTTAGTAAGATTTTTTGTGTAAGTTTGTTGCTGCATCCCACATCTCGGCTCTGACACATGACAATTTACCTATGTTTAAAGAACAGCTAGACTAAACTGAAAACAACTTAAGTCTAAGGCTGCCAGAAATTAAGATTCTTTCAAACATTACATACACAAATTTATATATTTTTTATTACATAAAAATTTAAGTGTTATAATACTAAATATAATTTTAACATATTTATTATAACTTTCTTTATTTTTTACAGACATATTTTTTTTATTTGCATTCTTAGGTTTTTTGCTTGGGCAGTCAATATTTTTTAGTTTTTATATATTTTTTTACTTTTAAAAATTTGTGTACTCTTTTCCATGTTTTCTACTAATATAGTGAAACAATGCATTGTCTCACTATACATATTAACAAGAAATGTGGTTTTTATAATATGTAATTCTCATTATATATTTGTCAAAAAATAGGCTCCTTTTGAGGATTTGGTGAAGAAGGCCAGTGAGGATGGAAGTAGGTACACGTGCCCTGGATGTACTGCCCCTCCTACAGGAGCGGGTGGCTTCTCTCACTGGCGGACGGGACCGGCGCGGAGGACCTATTATATGGTTTCCCGCCAACTCAAGACGCGACCGAGTTGCACCAGATGATTACAGACGTTTGCTACACTATCTTTTTAGCATACCTGGGTAATATATTATTTTCTTTTATATTTATATTTGGTAAGCTGAAGTGACAATGGGCGGGGCATATCTGTCGTAGAGCCGACGGCCGCTGGGGCAGACGTATTGTAGAATGGAGACCCCGTACAAAACGACCGGT
>FAPJ01005557.1:2479-14822 GCA_001485985.1 Heliconius ethilla aerotome | reverse complement strand
TGCAAATTAAATTGAAGTAATGTTCATATTTGAATCATGAGTTCCTCGTCTACATTTACAAAATACGTTGAGTGCCGTCACCGTTACAGCACTCATTGAATTTCAACGGCGCTCTAAGCACAAGCGATAATCGTAGGTTCGATTTCATTCGATTATGAATTACTTTAAATTTCTCGATCTGGTAACAAGACAAAGCGCGGCGTTGAGTTCCGCCACTCAATATGCAATGAACCGGAATTTTTCCGTGCGCGGTGAACTCAGTGTTTTGCTACGTTCCATCTTTGTCGTGGGATACGTTTATAAGTGAAAAACGAGAAAATATTTTTACACGATTAGATTTATTAACAAAACTTCACAAAAAAAAATAAGAAAATTCTTTTTAAGCATATAACATGAATATCATCTATTAATAATTAATTTCTAGATTCTATCTACCTACCTACCTCTTATATGAAATAATAATGTCATATAGCATATACGCATATATGAATAACATGAAGGACGGCACGGATGTGTTACGCGGTATTGATTTCCCCACAAAAATATTTTTTTATTTTTATCACTCACTGCCTTAAAGATAATGTTAGATAAGGTTAAATTAAAAACTCACAAAATCGACTATCGATTGACTTATCGTTGTAATGGGGAGAGTACTGTCAAAACAACTATATGTTATTGCCGGTTTTTGTTTACTTTTAGGTTCATTTATAACTTTTAATTAGTTCGTTTTTTTTTTAATATTTATGTTTAATTGCAGCCGTCGTGGCGCAGTGGTTTAGTGTCTGATTGAAAATGCTACGGGTTCGATTTCAAATTGGGGTAATGAATTATTTTCATTTTCTCGCTCTGGTAGCGAGATAAAGCTCGGCTTTGATTTTCTTCAATTAACACGCATTATCACTAATACTAACCAGTGCATGGGAAACAGAGTGTCTCCACATTAAGTTTCCTCTGCCTACCTTGCTATAAGAGGAAAAGCGTGGAGTTCACAAAAATATATAAAAGTAACAAAATATAAATCTTCAACTTCCCACATATTTCATATTTGCGAGTTACGTAGGGAGATGGTAGAGTCACACGTACCTATTACATTTTTTCCACCCTTATATTGGCATAGTCTGTAATATAAGGGAGGATTCACACTATATTGTCATACACGGTACGCTCTCGATCCGACCTCGGTCTGTAAAAAAAATTCTTAAATAAAAAACAATGAGAGCATTTACACTATCATTCCGGTCTAATCACGCATATAAGAATCTCCTGCAAGAATATGACATCAGGCTGAAAAAGTGAATCATCCCTTAATATGCCTTCTGGATCGAACTTCTTCTGGAATCGAACTTACAAAAGTTAAAGCAGTTCCTTTTTCGGTCAGCATTTCCTTCCACAGGAACCGAATTCACAATCATTGTAGTCCACATCTAACAATATCAAAGTGCCAACGCACTGTGAAATTGACAGACAGACCCAATTCACAATTTTATATATATACAAAATATATTTAAAACGCGGTAGGTATGTATACAAAACGTTATTTAGGTTACACGTGCTATGTGTCACGATGAAAAAATTCAGATTATTTTTATAATATACATTTGTACAAGAAATTATTATTTTCACAGGTTTTAATGTAACATTAACACTTCATAGGTGGACGAGATTTTGGAATATTTGTCGGTACTGAATTTTATTTATTACCGTAGATAGTTTAAAGTAGTTTTGTCGTGGTGGCTTAGAGTTCGATATGTTTTCTTATATTAATTTAGCGTAATTTTATCTATATTAGATATTTTTTCATTTGATGTTTCAGTCAGAGGTTCGTGCTTAGTCTGTCCTTTTTTTCATGCTGTATTCCGCATAAAGCAGAGTAGACAGAGGGTCTGCCCGCAGCGTGCGATGAGCCTAAACGTGAGTGGCTTTCTAGTAAACTCTGAAGAGTTCCACTACTCGGATCCTAGCTCCATCATCAGACCAGCTCAATGATACGACTTTATTTTATTTTCTGCCAGGATGATACTTAATATAATAACTTTTGCAAGTAGATCAGATTCAATTTCTTAAATTTTATTAAATTGTCCTGATAAAGCCAGGTTAATAATAAGTATATTTAATAAGAAAACGCCCCAAACGAGTACCAAATTATCGATCGAATCCATAATTTAACAAAAAAAAATATCACCAAAATTCTAAAATTGACAGCGTGTCAACAAAATATGATGGCAGGGAGTTCACCCCCATTAAAATTACAATTGTCAATGATAATTATAAAATCACCTGGCAGTTGTGGGTTCGATGCCGATCGTATGATTGAAAGTAAACATTCGTGTGGCTCGCGGTGGCGTGGAGTGGCCATTATGCGTTGGTCGTTATTTTTATGATTTTATGAATACTTACTCACATCGCCATTTTCGTTTTGTATATTGATTTTGTGTTGAAAATAGATTTTGGTTCGACTGTCTTTTTGTGGAGTTTATGTGTGATATTTTTAGTGACGGTTATACTGTTAATATCTTACCAGTTCTCGGGACATAAACTAAGTTTTGCATTAGAGTTAAAAAAAACTCTTAAAAATAAAGATTATTAATAGAAATCAATAAAAAAAATCCAAAATTAAATAAATATATTCTTTTATAGTGGCCATTGCATCTTATTATTATCTCCAGTCTCGTCTGTGTCATTTGAGTTAATATTGAATCTTCCGTTGTCAAGTTCCATCATCAAGAACCCTTACTAATATTACCCTTTACTAATATTATAAGGGCTAAGAGTTTATTTGGTTCAATGTACTAAAAAAAATTTGTGTGTAATCACAAGAATTGTTTCGATGTCAACAGTGGTTCTTCTTTTTCGAATAATATTGACAATTACATTCCATTCCATATTTTTCAAATAAAGAGAGTCCTGCTAAGTTTGCGAAAGTTTTTATTTCACGCTTCACGTACATGTTGGCTTAAGGAACAAAAAATGTAGAAATTGATCACTTCGACTTGATTTAGATACTTCAAAACTTCTTGGATGAATCGACCAGATTGGGTCGACAGACTATGAATATAAAAAAAGCTCTTCCGTTACAAAGTAACTGACAGACTAAACTACTGGACGTAGAAACTTGAAATGTGGTTTGTATATAGGTTAGGTAGTATAGGGGAGCACTAAGAGAGGATTTCTCGAAATTGCTACGACGATGAGTTTCATACACATTTTAATAAAAAATCTTCCAAATCCCATCCGAGTCCATATATATATTTAAATAGAAGAAACTAACAAACAAATCAATATCCAATATCAAAAAATACTCCCTTACACACAGTATAATAAAATATAATAGCAAAACTGAATATGTATCTAAATTTAAGGAAAAAAATGTTTGTAACATTGCGTAAGTTGCGACTCCACGCATCCCGACAAAGCGGCGCCCGCATGTCATTGCCGGGGCTTTAAAATGTGCCTTTTTTATTTCGTGGGGGGGTGTATTTAGGGTGGTATAGGGGTGGGGGTGGGGGGTAGCCCGATATTTCAAACTTAACGACTACGCAGAAATATATATAGCACTCGAAATTCGGATGTTTCGATGCTTATGCTTATGTAATATAATTGTGGGAATGTAAATAGTTTATTATGGCTTCTTTTTTTAGTATTTAATAATGTTTTAATTTGTTATTAAATATATAAAGAGGTCGTGGCTCGGCTCTAGCCCTGGACTCGGCTCTGGGTTTAATTTCCACTCGGGGGTGTAAAGTATTTATTATTTTCATTTGCTCGCTCTGGTAACGAGGCAAAGCGTGGCGTTGAGTTACGCTGCTCAACACGCTATGTCTCAAGAATTTGGCGAAAAGGGAGGAATGGATTGTCTTAATGCGTAACGGAGCGCCTTAACACTAGATATCCAGGTTCACTCTGTTTCTGCTATGTCTGGGATACAGCGTGAATAAAATATTTATATTTTTATATTTCATCTTCACGCTGTATACTGAATTTATCAGAGTAGGCAGAGGGAGCTTAGCGTTAAGACTCTCCACTGTACACTTTTGCCGAATTCTGGAGGCATTGCGTGTTAAGTGGCGGAACTTAATGCCGCGCTTTGCTGGGCAGTCGTGTGAAGAAATGAAAATATTAAATATTCATTTTCTCGAGTGGGAATTGAACCCACAATCTGTAACCTTTACAGTCACACGCTGATGCTCCTGCGCTACGTCTGGTCTCATCTTGTATTTCGCACAAAGCCTGGGAACCTAGTGTGAAGACACTTACGTTCACCACTGTTTCCGCAGGCATTGCGTGTTGTGTAGCGGTACTCAACGACGCTTACAATGACGTACTAGCTACATTCAAACTAAATAAAAAAGAGTATGGCGAAAAAAGCTTCTTTCTAAAGCTCACTCTCGATATAACGATATTCTTAAAAAGCGCCATCTATTAACAATCTATTGTAGTAACAAGTACATTGTACGTATTACGACAATTTTTTTATTGTCCACAAGCAAATGTAAAGTATCATTGAAATATATCCACGTAACGCTTTATATATCTCTGTCAATTTATATATTGTTTTTTTATAGAATATTTCGTACTCTCCGTAGAGGCCGTCGTCGCGCAGAGGCATAAGGATGCGAGCCTAACGCGACCATTGTGGGTTTGATTCTCACTCGAGACAATGAAGTATTTTATATTTCCATTTCCTCGCTCTGGCAACGAATGCCAACCCGGGACGTTCAGTGAACACGCAATGGCTCGAGAATTTGGCAGAATGTTAATGGTTTTTGTATCGTTACGAAATTCTTCTTCACTTTTCTATACAAACCGAACTGATAAAATCATAATAATATACTATAGTTTCTTAAGACTACTATAGTTGGGAACAAAACCTACGACCGTCCAGGCAAGAAAAGGCCTGAAGAAAAAAAAAATGATAGAAGAAGTTGAAAATCGTCAAATTTAATAAGAACTATCCCTAGAGTCGTTAAGCTTGATACTACTAGATCTCAAGCTACTTGGGCCTGTTGAGAGAAATTACTATTGTAGCCTGTTTAAAGAACAAGCAAAAAGAAAAATTATAAAAAAACTCGATTATACTGTTCGTGTAACATACAACCAGTTAGGTAATTTAAAGTTTATCGGCTAACGAGTTACTAGAAATTAAATAACAATGTATGGTACAAGCCATTATTTATGAAACAAAGGTCAAAACAATCGATAGTCAGGTGTTTAATTTATTTCGGCCTGGGTAAGTTAGAATTTTTTACGCTTTATCCCGTAAATAGTAGGGTATGCCAAAATAATATAGAGTACAAGACGTTCAGACTAGTTTTCGAGATATTGTGTTGAGTGGCGAAACTCAACGCCGCACAATAGAGCAATTTTCAAGAAAATACAACCATTAATTCATTCTCTCAGATGAGAAACGAACTCACTATCATTATCGTTTTTATATAGACACCGTACCACTGCGGCACAATGGCCTCAATTAATAAAATAGGCTGAAATATAACTGAAATACTTTGTATTAGGTATTATTATAGAAATCTAGATGCGTGTATATATTTTAGTATTTATTTTTTTATTATAATTTAGGAATATGGGTCTCATTATATTTTCTGAGAAAGTAATATTAATATTGTTGAGAATTATGTGCTAATTGTTATTATTTTCATATGTAATTTCTCGTCAGATTTCTGCTTATTATTGACTAGAGATTAGAGGGTTGAACCAAACAAACTTACAAAATACAGTATCCTAGAGGTAATATAAAATATCTATCTATTAAATAGAATAAATATGTTCTTTATTTTACAAATTGCAACTTGTAAACAACGCGCGACATTTATGAAGTCCGCGGGGTGTTGTAAATGTCAAACGTAAACCTTTATTATACCCTTGTTATTGGATATTGAAAACTATTATGTCATTTGCTGGGTTTTTTTTTATCTGTGGTCTTTAGTTTTTCAGAATTGACCTAATATTTACATTTTCTTAAATATTGCAGAAGACGCAATCAAAGTTTAGTTATTCTGTATAAATTGAAGAATAGTCAATATTCGAAGTCAGTCGTAGCGCAAGTATCTATGGATGCGACAGGTTTTAGGTTCGATTCCCTCTCGAGGAAACTAAATGTTTAATATTTTCATTTCCTCGCTCCGGTAACGAGGCAGAGCGCGGCTTTGAGTTCAGCACGCAATGCCTTCAGAATTAGGCGGAAAATGGGGAGTGGAAGTGTCATAATGGAAATGGAGTATCATAGCACAAAGTTCCCAAGTCACTTTTTAACACTAAGATCCTTCTGCCTACCCAGCTACAAACGAGATACAGCTCGTCAGTTGAACTGAGAATTTAGTTTGTTTATGCACAGTTATAAGCTTAAATCTTAAACTTTTCACATACAGAAGAACATACACGTATCTAATAAACTCACCGATAGCATTCTACCGACGTAATTAAACTTGTTTTTTTGGAACTTAACAATTGAAAACTTTTTACTCGAGCGGGAAAAAAACATCGCTAATGAAAAAAGGGCGCCAACGGGCTCGCCACAGTTTGTTTATAAACCAAATAATAATATGAAAACTTTTCCCGTATTTTTCGTTACAAAAAAAACGTGAAAAAATATTTTTTTGGTAAGAAAGCTGAACTTAAATTTATTATGCCATTACTCTTAATCATAATTGTGAGAAAGAGAAGAAAGACGTGTGTGCTAGAGTAAGATGGAGGTATGGATTTGGTATGGGCGGGAGAGAGATAGCGATATTTACAAAGCGCCTCGCCCTTTCGATAGTGTTTCCAAATTTTAGGAAAGCCATGTATTGTTTGCTGTAAAGTCGGGCTTACATGTTGCCGGTTGAATTTTTTTGCCTATTTTTTGTAAAAGAGTATAGAGGATCGTTGTTTAGATGCATGGTTTAATGTCTAATACTAAGTAAAAACAAACAAAACAAAACAAACAAAATGTTTTTAAGAAATTCTAATTTTGTCGAATTTAACGAAAGATAGTTAGTTTTATATGGTGAATTTTTTATTTGTTTTATTTACAAAAGTCCATAATTCCGTCAAATTAAATTGTAATGCACGAGAAGAGATAGTTATGTACCTTTATAAAATGAAATAATAAAATTATAGTCCAAATATTTAGCAGCCTTACATAAAAAAATAAACTTACTTAAAAATAACTTACATACCTACTATATATACTGAAATTTAAAAAACAGTTTATATTACTAAAAATTAATATTAACGCATGATCAAAAATGACAACTTAAACAAAAAAAAAACAGAAATTAAAATAACTAAAATTAATATTACACACAAAATAAACTGATGAATTATAACCGCCATGTAACCCCAACGCTATCTAATGCACCGGCCCCTAATCAAACGTATGTAGGGGTGGCCGGGTGGGGTGGAAGACAGATTTTTGCTTATTTTCCCCAAAAAAATCATATTATACACGTTTTTACCTAAAATACAGTATATTTGAGCGCACGCGCAGGCAACACGTGCCACAGATCGTTCAAAACAGGATTTAAATCGCGATAGATTTAAAAAGTTATATTAGAAAGTATATATAAAAAATATTTATAATAAATTATTAAATAAATATTTGATTTCTCATAGTGACATTTTTAAAATTTTATTAGAAATATAAGTTTTTAAACGATGGTGATAAGATAAGTGTTGTGGACAAATGGATTTTGCGGATAACGAAAGGTGAATTATTCTAATTGGAATCTTTTTTCTTTTTTTTTAACATGCGTAGGTATGCATTTAGGCAGTAGAGTAGAACCTACTGTTTAAAAATATGTTTCCTTCTTTTTGACTAATATGTTTGATTTAAGATTATGTATAAATATTTTACTCTTCTCAGAGTTCTTCAATATAATTATTTAATTGAACTATTTATTTCATATAATGTATCTTAATGTTTTATTAGTTAGTTCTTTATTCTTTACATTTACAATATACCTAAAAAAAGAATACAAAATGTGAGTTACAAGCTTTTTTTTATAGAGCGCATTGTTGTACGTGTTAATAAGAAGGCACTAAGTTTTTTTTAGAAACGTATAAATAATTAAACTTAACGAGACCCGAACTCACGCTTATCTTAAATCTTCCAAGCGCTCTGACCACTAAGCCATACGTTTTAATCGAGTTACTTTGAAATTTATTTATATTGTTAGAACAACCCAAAGATTATTGCTAAAAATTGGCGCTACACAAGGTAGCGAAAATACTATTTATTTAATATTTTATTATTTGTAGTGTTAGTGTTACATTAAGGATAAAAAAATATTATTTGAAAACTTATAAAAATTTCTCTCTAGGCGAAATGCCTATTTTTAGCAATAATGTTGCTAAAAATAATTTGCTTTTTTTTGCAATAATGAAAATTTGAAATAAGTAAGAGTAAATGAGTAAGTCTAAAGCTTATTAGTATTTTTCTTTTTCTGTATCGCGCACATAGCAGGGTAGGCAGAGGGAACCTGAGTACCTCGCGTTAAGGCACTCCGTTCACATTAAGACATTTTCTGTCGAATTATCCAAGTAACATTGCGTGTTGAGTGGAGAACGCAACACCGCCACCACCTTTGACTTTTTACCAGATATTTTCTTCCCCTAAGTGGGAATCGAACCCACAACCATCGCGTTTACAGTCATATTCTTTCGCCACTAGGCCGCGGTGGCCTTAGGCGCTACTATTTCGAATTAAAAAAATATTATTGTCTTTAATATCTAACTAGTCCATTTAATTATAATTAGAAAGGTATAAGGTAAGGCTATAGATTAAAATACTACATCGCGTTAATAGTTTCGAAGTAGCCTATTGTACCTGCGGTCAGAGTAACATATTCTGTCAAATCTATACCTAATAAAACAAAACTAATTTGGAATTTTACTTTCCTTATATAACTTCCTACCTGCTAGCCATTTTGCTTTAAATATAATTGAGAACTTAAAATAATTTTATAAATTACGAGGTTTGCCTCAGGCGTCCAGTGGGCTTTGAATAATGGTTGCTTTACCTGGATTTCGTAACATTTTTCCTCGTTACGCTTGAAATTACTAAAAAATTATTAGATAGGAACTGTATATTATATATATAAAATATATGTCTGAAATAAAAGTAAGGGTTCATAATTAGTTCACATCAGGATCTATTAAAGGCTATTAAAACGGTGGCTTTTTTTATTCATTCATTATGAGCCAATCGTCATGGTGGCCTAGAAATTAATCAAATAGCAATAGTTTAGAAAACCAACTTTAATAATAAACTTATTGATATGATTGGTAAAATATTATGAGAGAAATAAATAACTTAACTTAACTTCACGCTTTATCCCTGCGGGGTAGTCAGAGAGAACGGAGCTAGAAAACTAATGGACGAAGGAGAAACAAATGTTTTAGTTATAAAATTATAAGCGTGCTAGTTTTTAATTTAGTAATTTGGTTGTGGCCAGTAAGTTAATATAACATGTATTTCAATTCCAGATGCGGCGGTGACGCGATGTCGGTGGCGCCGGCGGTTAAGCGCGAGCGCGACTGTGCGAGCGGGGGCGGCGGCGTGGGCGTCGGCGGAGGAGTCCCGGGCGGGGTCAGCGCGGGGGAGAGCGACGGTGGTGGAAGTCCTGGTCGCAAGCGCCGCAAGCAGGCAGCACCAGCTCGAGCACAGCCACCGCCACTGGACCTCCACGCCAAAATGGCAGACATCTACAAGAGCGCACTCGCCTTCGGAGAACTCACTCTGCCAACGTTTGATCCTCTGGCCGCCTTCCGTCTTCTACCCAGACACGACCCTCCGCGCATTTTTAACCCGGAAGCCTACTGCGATCTTTGCTGCAAGGAGTTCTGTAACAAATATTTTCTGAAGACTCATCGGGCGAACAAACATGGTATCTATGACGGCGAGCAGCAGCCGCATCTCAATCTTCCGAGCCAGCCACAGCCGTCGCCACCGCGACGCGCCTCCGACGATGATTCCGGTGGCACGCCACGACGACTCTCACCAGATTCAGCAAGACGTGCTCGTGAAGCGGCCTTCCAACCGGACGTCCTCCGCCGACTGGGGGTCATAAATCCGGAAGCTTTTTGTGAAATATGCTGTAAGGAATATTGCAACAAATATTTTTTGAGAACACATCGTGAGAGAAGGCACGGCGTCCCAGTACAAAGATCCCCAGTACCAGAAAGATCACCGGTGGCGGCGACGCCTCCGATGATCACGCCACATTCCTCATCACCGTCAGCGCCAACACCACCAAGGTCGCTCTCTCTACCTCCACCTTTTGACACAGAAGAACATCTCGAAGTAAAACAAGAAAGAGAAGATCGAGATGAATTTGAAACTGTACTGCGTGAAGGTCAAACGAGCCCTTTAAATTTGATTGTTGAAGAGCGCGGCGCCGCGTCCCCTGGTTCAGCGAGCGAGGAACTTCGAAAGCTCCAGACGATGATATCGCAGCTTAATGAACTTGCAGCTGAACGCCTGGCGGAAGAACCCAACGACGTTCCCCGGCCGCCTTCCTCCTCACCACCACCTCAAGACGAACGAAGATCGAGCGGCGGCGCCGGATCAAGTTTTTGTGAAATCTGCAACAAGGAGCTCTGTAATAAATATTTTATGCGAACACACATGCAGCGGATGCACGGTATATCATTGGAGAGCGGAACACAACTGGGCGGTGTCACGTGCGACATCTGCCACAAGGAGCTCTGTAGCAAATACTTCCTCCGAGTCCACAAGCACAACACCCACGGCATCCCCGCGCCGCCAGCGCCCGCCAACGCCGCGCCCGCAGAGCCCTGCCCGCTGTGCGCGCGTCGCTTCCGGGGACCGCGCGCGCTCCGGGCACACCTACTGGCCGAGCACGCGCCGCCTGCTCGGCCCCCACCGCCGCCGCTCGCGCCGCCTGTTCCACCGCGTGCCCTGGACCTGCTGGCGCGAGACAAGCCCTATGCCTGCGCCTACTGCCCCTTCACCACCGACGTGCTGGCCTTCCTGTTTGCGCACGAGCGCGCACACGTGCAGAACGCCAGCGAGCATGCTGAGGCGGGTGAGGGTGAGAGTGAGCTGCCCGCCGACGAGAGCGAGGGCGGAGAGGTCGCGGGCGAGGCGGAGGGTGAGGACGCGTACTCGTGCTCGCGTTGCGAGTTCCGCGCGGAGAGCTTCGCGGCGTTGGAGGCGCACGTGCGCGCGGTGCACGGCGGCGCGGGCGCGCTGCTGGCCGTGCCGCGCGCGCCACGGGCGCCGCTCACCATGCAGCCCTTCGTGCTGGAGGAGGCGGGCGGCGCGCTCAGCCTACTGCCCGCGCTGGTGTTTCTGCCCGTGCGCCGCCGCGCCACGCGCCGCGCCACCGTGACGCTGACGCTGACGCCGGCTTAGCGCGCCCACTGCGCCCCCAGTGCGCCCCCCGGGCCCCCAGCGCGCCCGCGGCCGTCGACGACATCGCCCGCGGGCGCGCCCGATCGCCGTACTGACTACATGTAACGCTGTGTGCCTTCGAGCGATCGCCGAGACAGGAGGATCGTTCCCGAGGAGCTGTCCGCGGCCGCCCGCCCGAGCGCTCCACCGCGCGGCGGCCCCCGCCCTCTTTTTTTTGACAGAGTCTAACTTCGTATATTGAGAATTATATTCACGGGTGATATATGAAACGTTGCCGCTTATGAATCGGTTTATTTATTATCTCCTCGACGTTGGGTCGATCCGAGACGAGTTTTTGAAACGTCGATTTCGATCGGGAGAAGAAATACACCCTAGGATTAGTTATTATTATTTAAAGGATACGTATTGGAGTGGTGGTGCGATGTTGGTCACCGCCCGCGCCCGCACTCACTAGCACTAGCTGTACGCGACAACCGCTCTACCTCACGCTAGCTCGAGTAAGTCGTTATTGTATACATACGTACGTACATATACATTATACATTCATATATATATATGTTACAGTTCACTATAGTACAAATGTTGCGACGCGGACGGAGCCCGCGCGACTGCATGATATATCGTTGTTAGGAGTGACTTAGCACAAAGATACGTACTAGAGTCTAGAGGGCAGTGATCAACATTCAACGTAACTTAGTATAATCAGATAGCCGTGTTACCGTGTTGCCGCGTAGTGACACGTCACTGCGAGGGCGCGTGACGCCCGGCCGCGTGTTGTTGCGTCAGTCAGTCATACGGGTCATTGTTAGGCGGCTCGAGCTCAGCTTCGCGCCGCCGCCAGTCGCTGGCCGGGTTTCACGTTTTATATTTATTTCTAGTGATTTATAACCTAATGTGTTACAGCGGGCGTGTCTTGTTTGTCTTTGAAGCCATTTATTCAATCCGCCTTGAAGATGCACCAATATAATTTAA
>FAPJ01005552.1:0-11088 GCA_001485985.1 Heliconius ethilla aerotome | reverse complement strand
ATGTCCAGATTACGAAAATAAAAAAAAAAACTTTATAAAAAAAGAAACACATAAGAATCAATTACAAAGTTTATTTATCCAAATCGTATTCCTTACGCTCACTGACAGATGGACAGACAGTGTTTATTTACAGTCTTAATTCGTATTAATGTGAATACATTGATTGATTTAACATTCAATTTAAAAGGCTTCCTTACAGCTACAAGTTGCGCGAAGCTTTTAAATATATAATTTTATTACTCTTTCTTGATACTAATTAGTTTGTTAGCAGATTAATCAAAAAGTAAAAAAATACATTATTTTTTAATTAGGCCATCGCAGTGCAGGGGAACAAGCGTGTGATTACTACTGCACTAAGGTTGTGGGTTCGATCCGACTCTGAGGAATGGATTATTATTTATGAATATTTGATGTTCTGATCTATTTGAGTTGTGCCACCTCAATAAGCAATGCCTTTAAAATTCGGTAGCAAGCAGGGAACGGAGTGTTTTAACACTAGGTAGCTTACACTATTATGTTACGTTGCAGAGTGAAGCTAAAAATATTTTTTTTCAGCTTCACGCTGTATCCCGTTATGACACTCCGTTACTAGTTTCAATTGATTTATAAAGTTTAAAAAGCGGATTGCAAAATTGGCTTCAATGTCTGGCTTGGCTGTAGTAGTAGACATTATAAGCTATACTTAAGTAGTAGCTATAGGTGCTATTATCATTTTATTTAACTATTTATACTGACAACAAACTACCTACTTAGCATTTCATGGATTCATCATAAGAAAAGATTCATCATCTATTGTGGCAGGATAAGAAGTTCAGAGCAATGCTTGGGAATTGCGACTCAAGTGTGGTTTTAAGGCTTAAGCAGACAGAGCCGCTTCAAATGGTCATTAGTGCTATCTTCACTGTCCGAGCTCCTAGGTAGAGAGACCTACACAAAAGTAATACTATTTTATGTGTTTTTTCTGTAAATAACAAAAACAAATGTTTGCAGAACAAAAAAGGTGCTTTTTTATTATTCAATATAATTTATTAGAAAGTATTCAGCGAAGTAACGTCACTCAGTCGCCGCACTCGATGTTGGTGTTGACGCGCGTATAAATTTTTCAACAAAACCAAAATACAATTTCGTCGACGTCCTCCCGCCCTGGAGAGCAATAACAAATCGCTAGCTAAAGCTATGAACGTCTGACGCTGTGACAGCTCGAGGGTTGCCAGAATATCTGTATGATTTTTTAGTTTTCATTGCTCTCTGATGATATTCTAAAAAAGTATAGAAACAGGAACACTCAGGTTTTAATACGCTTTTATAAGATCGACTTGTAACTATAAAATAAAATCTAAGAAACTAAATCAGACCCACTTGTAATAATTATAAGATCATGAATATGTTTACTACTAATACCCATGTTTCGAAGCATTGCGCGTTGAGTTGCCACAACCAGCCGTTACAGTCACGTTGTATAAGCCTAGTCTCATCAGATTACACACTCAACCCTAGTTCCCACCCTCTATTTTTTCAGCGATGCCCTGATTTATTGCGTCTACAGTGACGATATTGGCTCCGATCAGACCGCAACAGATGTTTCTTACCTCCTTTATGACGAGTGACGGAACTAGCGATGTGGAAACGTGGGATTTAGATATGGTAGGAAAAAAGGTGTATAAGGTGGATCTATTTTTTTTCTTTTGATAGTAAATATTGAGTTTTATAATAATAATGAGATTGAGGCCGTCGAGCCGCAGTGGAAAAATTTCTTACTTTAACTACGCGACGGTTGTGAGTTCGATATCTAGTCTGGAGAATGATTATATTTTAATTTATTTTTATTTTGCAACCTGTCGCGTAAAAAATATAACTTGTGCTCCTAGCCCACGATTGGTCATACTGCCGGCGGGTCATATTATTTTCATATAACGATAACGAATTATTTTCATATCTTTGCCCTGCATTTTGCATCTTTGCACTGACCACTAGGTGACACCAGGTTGTCTAGTTCATATATACCTACTGATACATATAATATAAACATATCATATTGCAAACACGATTCTCGATTAAAACATTTATTTTGTAAAAGGTTATCTTTAAGCGATTCTAAATATTAAAATAATATTTTCCTATAGAAACGTCCAAGAGGGTGCGTCACTTTTACAAGTTACGATGACAAACGCAAGTCGCTATGGAATATCAATTAAACCATAGCCTGGCATAGTATATAAATAAGTACGTATAGATATGTTGTTTAGGTTTTGGAGGTCGTCGTGGCGCAGTGGCACAGGGCCTGTTTATAAACGCAACGGTTGTGCCTTCGATTTGTACTTGAGGGAATGATTATGTTGTACTCTAGAGACTCGCTCGCGGCTTCGCCCGCTTGAATTACACAATTATTTATTTAAGCCCAGTCAACAATTATTTCATAATATATACCTATACTACCTATACACTTTTAATTTATAAACCGATTTAAATAAAACATACATAAGATATTAAAGGAAGTTTTCTAAAATAAACTAGTGAAAACTGCATTAAATCGACTAAGCCGTTTCTCGCATTAGCATACACAAACGCAAAGACAGGGAAAACCAACAATCAACTACATTTTTTTTTTAAATTAGTATTTTGGATTTTATTACGCTTCCAAAAATAAAGGTTCTCATATAGCTTTCATGTACAGATAGCTATTAGTTACAATTTTATTATATGTATAAATTATATTAATTTCCCCGCTCTATTATCTACCAACCTAAAAAAAATTCGATCGAGTAAAAATATACCATAGTTTTTTTTTTTCAGGTAAGACAGAGGGCGGAGTGGAGGAATGTCATAAAGTGAGAGGAGAGAGAGAGGCAAGAGAGAAAAATGGCGAACTCAATATCTTAACCTTAGGCTTAATATCTTAACGCTATATGCGGGAATAAGCGGGAACTGAATAGCTTATTTTAATATATTTTTTAATTTAAAGTACGTACATGAAGCAGCGGCACAGCGTCTGACTGTAAATGAATTATAAATTTATATATGTAAATAATAATTAATAATTATATATGTAAATGAATTACTCAGGAAAATTATTTGTTTCATCTCTCTGGTAACAAGACAAAGTTGCCACTTGACACGCAACCTCTAAAAATACGACAGTGCGTGAGGAACGGAGTGTCTTAACACTAGTTTACCTCTACCTACCCTGCTATATCCGAGATGACCGTGAAGATAAATAAAAACAGATAAACTAAAACTAGCTGTACAGATGACCGCGTTATCTGTACCTAATTGTAACGTACTCGTGAAACGTTACACGGTGGACAGTTACCTCAACATGGAGCTCGTGGAACGTGATATACGGGTTTTTATTGCGTCAGCGGTCAGGGTTTTTTTATGAAAACATAATTTTCTATTAAGACGCTTGTATGCTGCTTTTATGTCAGTTATATACATACTTATGAAGTTTGAGGTCGTCGTAGCGCTTTGATTCCCACTTGAGGGAATACATTATTTGTACAGACAAAGCAAAGTCTGTTAAATTTATCAAAGGGTGGGGAACGAAACTCTTTATCTTTGCTTCTATAAGCAGAATACAGCATGACGCTAATAAAAATTAAGCTAACAAAATCGAAAGTCACACTATTCTTAAAAATCTATGAAAACCATTTAAATCACACCCACGATCATATTAACAACTGTTTCGAGGTCTAAACTGATATAATACTTTATTCTTAAAACATTTAACAGTTTCAATTCAAAAGATCGAGGTTATGGAGTAATAAATGTGTATTATTGCGCACGCAACGCCAATTTCGCAAAATAAAAGTAGCGTTACGTTATTTCAAAGTGTTTATTACGTAATTGCAAATATTTCTTATTACATTATTTGATTAATTTTAATTAATAACGGAACGGAGTGTCTTAATATTAGGTTCCCTCTGATTACCCTGCTGTATGCGGACAGCGTTAAGCTGATTTATAATTAATAAAACTGTTTTGTAATTTGATTTTAATATGCCTTTATGTATAATATATTATTTTTTATTTTCGAGTAATTACCTCGAAGTGAAATATATAAATCTAGCGCAGAGACCAGAGACACTCCTTTCATGCAAGTATTAGATAGTGAAATATAACGCTATACTTTGTTTTATCATATCAGAGAAAAGTATAAACTTTCTCTACCCAAAATTGAACTCGCAACCATCACGTACGGTCAATTACTTTCTAATTGAGCCATAGCAGTGTCCATTGGTCTATAAATATATTAAACCATTACGTCGTATAGATCGAGGTTCGATTCTCTCTCGAGGAAATCAGATATTTTATCGTTGAGTGGGAATCGAACCCACATTTTTAGTCAGGCCTCAAACAAAACACAAATATTTTTTTCAACTGACTTTAACTTTCTTGTCAACGTTTTGACTATCAATAGAGAGATTAAATCTCTTAAAAGGATCTAAGTAAATAAATCTACAAATGAACGGAATCCATTTTGGTAATGAGATTACGTAACAAGGTTTTATTTGTGTTTTCTCAATTTTCGAGGCCAATTTTTGTCTTAATTTGCAAAATATGATTACATAATTATACTTTAGTATTATGATCTGTTATATTGATTCTGACATCAAGAAAACACTGCTTTTTGTTAAACTGTTTGCCAGTTCTTGTAAAAAAATGTTTTATCTTGATACACTGTATAATTTTATATTATTTTTAATCTGCATCCACAAATTTCCCTGGTGGAAATTTGTGTAAGGCAATATATGTGCTGAGACCAGGTAAGGCAATATACGTGGTGGGTCACCACGGCCTTTACATTGCCTAACCTAAGGAATTTTAAAGATTATAAATATTATATTAGTAATGCTCGAACTTCGAGTTAACTAAATATCTTTAGTTGGTTTGAACTACAAAAATAAGTTGCCAAGTGTATAAAACTCGGTTTCCACAACGAAGTAGAGAATTCAGTGCCCCCGGTGTAGGCCGGGCTTCAGTATTTCGATATAGCTCGACAACGACGTATGGCTTTATTAGCGAGCGCGCTTTGGACGTCATACAAGAGGTATGTTAAATGATGGACTCCCGCTATGTTAAATGTTTTTTTTTTACCTTCACGCTGTTTTCCCGCATTTCGCAGGATAGACAGAGGGAATCTAGTGTCCGTTTCTCTGTTCCCCATTTTTTTAATATATATTTTTCTATTAGGTAAAATACATTTCAAGTATCCTTTAATGAGGCCGTTTTGAAATTCCTTTCTTGAACCTTTTCTAACTCACCAAATCTTATAAAACAATTCTTAGCAAAACATATCGAATTCCACACATATGCCATATGTGGGGCGGCATCATTTAGGGATGAATTTATCTTCTTCGACTGTACAAATGATGGTTGTACTGACTCCAGCAAAAAAAGAGGGGCCATGAATTCCGCCACTCCCAACCTCTAGTACACTGGGCAGTGCGTGGAGAATAAAGTGTCTTAACACTGAAGCACCTATTTACAAATTGCTCTCAAGTCTGAGATCGATCTTGATATGTTGTTTTCATTTATAGACAATCAAAACGACTTCTCGAGATAAATCTCAGACATGAGAATGGTTTATAAATACGGCCCCGACTTTACTCTGCCTACTCCGGTAAACGAGATAAAGCCTTAACCCTCAGAATTCGCTTGCAAAACCAATCTCATAAATCAATTCATACCAAATAACACATATCCCATATTTAGAGCGGTAATAAATACCACCCTGAATAGACTCCATACTATAAATCCACCATTCACGGATGAATTTCACTACTTCGACAGCCGCGTTTAAAAAGAACGTGACCTGATTGCCGACGGAAGTCCGCATGGCACTTAAAAGGTCACAGGTGAGAAAAAATTGTCTAATGGAAAATTATCTTTATTTTTATGTGAGGAAAGTTGGTTTTCAATTGGCACCAGTTTTTTTAACAACAGGGTATAGTTCAGCAATGGGCGGAGTTGAAGTTCATTGTTTTTAGTACTAAATTGTTTAAATGAATCTATTTGTAATGCTTTTTATTAATTAAGAGCTGGTTTCAATTTTTGTTTTTAATTAAAACTTAGGCCGTCGAGGCGCATTGACACAAGAGTAGTGTAAATACGATAGTTGTGGGGTCGAATCTCACTCGGTATTTAATATTTTCATTATGTGCGAGGCTCCGGTAATATCGCTAACTGAGTTGTGCCTTCTTATCGCTCCATGATGCGAAGAAATTTATATTACCTACCTACTATTTTTATTAGTGTCTGTATAGCAGGGCGCGTGCGGTTGTGGGTTCGATAGCCACTCTACGTCAGACAACTCTTAACTTAACCCACAATGTCTAGAACTGGTACACCAAAACAGCTCTAAATAGAATCTAATTTTCCAATTTAGTAGTCTCCAGTGTGCTAAAAACAATTTAATAAATATCATCATATATCCTGTAAACTACCTTTGAAAGTTAACACGAGAAAATTTCACATGAGCTTTTCAAAACATTTAGGCATTTCATTTCCCCAATCCTCCTGATCGTTCTTTCATTGTTTCCAGTACTTTTGTTCAGCCAGGCTTCATTATTTTGAAAGTTTTAAGAGAAGTACCACTTCGTCGATTTTAGTGGAATGACTTTGAACGTCAAAGCTTATATTTTTGATGCCCTATTTTTGTATAAGCTGCAATGAATCTTAGGGTATCTTATAGTTGTACTATATGGAAGTGGAAGTGAACCACGAAAGTTGGGTAGTTTGTTTCCCACCACGAGGAATGCTTATTAAATATTCTAAGTCCCAAGTCTAAGTTCTAAGTCCTAAGTCCCAGTAACCAGAGAAAGCATGGTGTCCGAAAAACGCAATGTCTCGACAATTTGACAGAAAGTGAGGAACAGAATATATCCGGAATACAGCGTGCAGCTAAAAAAAAGTCTTAGAGTTTCTTATAATCGTTCTAAAATAGAAGTGGTTTTTAACAGTATCTAGATGGACTAACTGTAGTAAAATTGTTAGACCCTTTCTCTCATCAACGTCCTGCGTTTGAGATTAGTTTCTTTTCCGATTAAATAAACGTGTTAGTTTATATGCTTTTATAATTTAGATATATTTCTAGGACACAGATCATAAAAAAAATACAGATACAGATCATCTTTTCTTTTTAAGGAAATAGGATATAGCTTAACGTCGGTTCTAAGAGACGTTTGTTCTTGTTACCAGATCGAGGAATAGTCAATAGCTTCTGTTCTTTCTAATACGGCGTTCCGAGCGTGCCAGTTGAGCACAAAATCACTTCGCCAGTGTCACGTGGAATGGAGAACTCACGAAAGAGGTTGTACGGTAAAAGTCAATAGCTTATTGCTCTGAGTGGGACTCATACCCAAAACCTTCACATTTCCAATTAGACGCTGTACCACTGCGCCACGACGTCTTTTTTGTGCGTATATAATTTTGCGCTATAGAAACATAAAAATGACAGCTATTAAAATGTTTGCCTTTGCATGAAATTTCGCACGGGGAATCGGATGAGGAACGCCATCAATTTCCTCGAGCATCCCATCCAATTTAGAAACTGGCGTGAAAATACTTTTTATCTTGTGTTGTACATAAACGTATATGCGAGTGTATAGTTAGTTTTTGTTTCGAAAACTGCGGATGGAATTTAGTACGAACGATTTGAGAAGTGCGAGGTGGATGTTTATATTCTATTTAAATTTTTTACATATTATATAAAAACAATTTGATATATAAAAACTTTATTACAATGCGGAACACTAAACACTTTTGTCGCTCGAGCGGGTATTCGAGCGGGTTATGGGACTCATGGATCGGCAGGTATAGGCCGTATACGTCACCCACTAAACCTCACCGTGCCCCTCGACCGCCATAGGCCGAGGCTACGGGACCCAAGTGAATCTACCATGACGATCAAATAATAGAAGAAGTTTTACATTACGATTCAATTATTACAAATGAAACCAATTCAGTTTCATAGGGATTATCACATAACTACATATAATAATTAAATATAATAGCTAAAAATAAATCTAATAAAAGTGCGTTAAAAAGCAAACAACATCAAGAATTAAAATATAAAAAAAAGATATAAAAAACCCCCAGCATAGGACGATTATAGGTAATGTGCGCCCACCCCTATAAAACCATATAGTAAGCTTGTTTGCCGTTTCACGCTTCACTGGTTCCATCTTGATGGTGTACTGTGAATGATTGCGAATGTGAAACACGGTAAATAAGTAATTTTTAAATTACTTTCTCGGTGTTATTAGTTTTGTGTGAGTATGTGTTTGCCTTTAATTGATTTGAAATATTATGTTTTTTTGCTTATTGCTTTGAACCTTTTAAGTTGCCTTAGTAATAAATAAATTAAATTATTTTTAGCTTCGCGCTGTGCACTGTGTACGTGCGGGATGCTCATTACTGAATAGGCACAGGGAGCCTGGAAACTAAGTGTTGAGTTTGAAACATGATGTTGAGCGAAATTCAATACAGCGCTTTGCCTCGTTACCAGAGCGATAACATGAAAATATTAAAATTTTATCGTGAGAATCGAAGCCGTCGCGTTTATGGTTTTTGGAAAAAAGAAATTGAAAGAAAAGCGAAGAACGAAGTGTCTTGACATTACGAACTATCTGTCTACACCGCTATACTTATGCGTGCTAATGTATAAAGCTGAAAAAAAGCATCTTATTACAAAAGAAGATAAGAAAAAAGTTTTCTCCTAAATTAATTATCCTCCCACGTACGACCTAAGATCTGAAGATCTTAACGTACCATTAATTTGCGTATTAAACATTCATAGTAGGATTTATGTGGTCGTTGTGGCGCAGCGGCACAGGGTCTTGTTATACGTGACAGTTGTGGGTTTGGTTCCTACGCGGGGGAATTAATTATTTTCACTTCTTCGATTTTGTAAGAGGTCTAAGCGCGGCATTTAGTTCGGTCACTGGATACGCACACGAAAGTAAGACGGAGACGGAGTTTACCCAACTATATGAGGAATAAAGCGTGAAGCTAAAAAATAATAAATGTATTAAAAGATTTTTTAAGTATAATGTGTAATAAGTTTTTCACATGAAGGACTTTTACTTTGTTCAAGTACTCTACTTACGCCATAATGAAGTGCGAAGTGGAAAACTTTTAATTTATACTTATAACTTTTGATTGATGTTTCTTTTCTTCTCAACTTGACACTTATGCTTGTAGAAAACTTAGTGTTTAGACCTCGTCAAAACCTAGTGTCTACCCGAGATTGAAACATTGCGTGTTGAACGGCAGAACTCGACGATCGGCATTGAGACGGTTGACAAACCTTGATTACGATATAGTTTTGTCGTATATAGTTCGTAATAAGGTCATATGGTGGTATTTACTTCTAAAATACTTAAGCAAGTTCAGGCTTTTCCCCGCATAACAGGATGGCAGACGAGACTTGATATTACGACATTCCGTTTCCCACTTTTCGCGGAATTTTCGAGACAATAGTGGCGGAACTTAACGACGCGCTTTGTCTTCTTGCATAGCGAACGTGGGGAACGGAGTATCTTAACACTAGGTCCCATATGGACACACACACACATATTTCCTCAGCTTCCCTGTTATGTGCAGGATACAGAGCGAAAAATAAAATAAAAAGAACTGTACCTAAACAACTTGCATCTAGTATATTCGAAGTTCATGTATAACTAGTGATGGAGCATGTTAAATTTAACGGCAACTCTCGTGAATAATCCGAGCGGAAAAAACTGTAAAACTTTTGCGTTTCATTTTCACTGGAAAAGCTTATTTGATGTAGGATTTTTTTTATACATAGAAATATTGTTGTGAAATACAAATTTTACGTGGTATATCTTATTGGAGCCTTTAGAGTTTTCCGGGAATAGGTGTGGCATTTGTTTTGCTAATAGAATAGTCTTTGTAATACTTTCAAAATAAGTTCATAATAAAGTAAAGTACTAGTAGTTTAAGGTAGATTTAGGTTTATATTCCATATAAACAAAATTATAGTCGTCTTAAGTTTGTCAACTTTCATTAGTTGTACATCCTGTAAACCTACAATCGTGAAATTGACACGATTTGGTTGGCGAGTCCGACTCGCAGTTGACAGATTTTTTCATCATATCAAATATAAAGGTGATTATAATATTTGTTTCATTGTGTTTCTCCGTTTATCCTCCCTTTGTAATAACGTAAATTCCGCGAACAAGGATTATGTAATACACGCCCTTAACGGACAGAAGGAATTCCAATATACGTCTATATAATTGGTTTTGTTCTTTATTTTTTTCGCTATATACAAATATATAGAAATATAATTTGGAAGTTGTACGGTCTCAACTGGCGCAGTGGGAGAGCTTCTGAATATAAAGGCGATGATTGTGTTTGATTTCCACAAGGATGAATGATTGAATGTCATTTTTTTTATTTCTGCCACTTGCGAACTGTTTTAACCCTAGGACCAGTATTTATAAACCGCTCTCAAATTTAAGGTCCGATATTAAGAGCGATCTTGAGATGCCATGTTCGGGATTTCCTAAAAAATATTTCCAAAATTTTAAAAGAACATTACACATTAACTTCTAGTTCCAAATTCCGCAAAACTTTTTTTACTTTTAGGACTAATTTAGGTGTTAATGGACTAAATGGCGTTGAAAAATGTTTTATAAATTAGCGAAAACTTTGGCAAATGGTAAATTTTACAACTTGTTAAGTATAAAGAAATATTGAAAACTCTTCTCTTGTAAAGATAAATTGAAACATATTTTAAAGAGGCCGTGGTGTGTGGTAACGTGAGCTGGACCTCGACGCGAGAGTTCTTCTGTCTGCCCTGCTACGGGTGGAATACAGCGTGGAAGTAACGAACGAACCACCTATATTGTTAATACAACTATTATTAGCATGTGCTACGTAGTACGTACATAAAAAAAATATCTATAAGTAAGCATAATATAAAGCGGAGCTATCATTATAAGCGGATATTGCAAGCTAAATGGTAATGAGGCATCGGGACCACTCGCGTGGAGTGCCCTCGAGTCGTCTTTTTTGGCACGTCTGCAATGGGTGGGTAGCTACATAGGGTGGAAGTAGCAAGTT
>FAPJ01005542.1:206-10745 GCA_001485985.1 Heliconius ethilla aerotome | reverse complement strand
AATAATGATCTGGTCTCATATTTTTCCTATATTAGGTTAATCTATAAGAATTAAATGAGAGTGATTTTGAACAAATATTTCACTTTTTTTTTCGTACACATTTAGGTCGCGATTTGTGTATGACCCATTTACATTACTACAGATTACATTATTAATCAAAAGAGCTCAAATTACTTTTTTTAACATTATAAGGAGCCAGACAGTTGGACGAAACCAACCTATCATACAAAATAAATCCATTTGCTTTTTTCAGGAAGCTTAAGTTTTAGCTTATAGTAAAAATATTATGAAAATATTATCTAGGTTTATTACAAAAAGCGAACTTATTATAAAGATAAAAATACCCAGCATAAAAAATAAATGAAAAGACTGATAATAAATTTAGTTTTATTAATGTAGCTGAATTAATTAAAATTAGTACTAGTTGAGAAGATTAATTAAACATTTTAAACTGTTTTTAATATAAAAATTAGATCTCGTTTCCGACTTATTTTTAATCATAATTTTTATATAAGGTAGCACTTTCCCAATGCTGTCAATTTTAGAAAGTTGTCGAGTGTCGAATATACCGCACACAAATAGTTTTAATACTTTGATTAGTATAACCTTCTTATGTATAAATGTATCAGAATGACCAAAGTCTCTCAGTTTTGCTATGTTTTTAACCATCAAATTGCAATGGGTTCCTAACCCGTAGCTGACGTATTTTATATTTATATGAAATAGAAATTGTACAGATTTTTAGTATAAGTGACCTATCTGTGTTTATTTTATTATATATTAGTAAATATTGTTAATGACTAAGAAATAATGTCCTTCGAGTACTTGCCCGTGGCCGAAGATGAAAATGAAGAACCCATAGAACTTCCAATCGAAGAAGATGGGACTTTAATGTTAACAACAGTGTCTGCGCAATTCCCTGGATGTTGTGGTCTTAAGTATAGACATCCTGAGACAAAAACATTCAGAGGAATCAGATTAAGAGATGGCAGGTTGTATCCACCTCCTGAAGGTTGGGGCAATTATTTATTCATTTGCAGTTTTCCTAAGGAAAATAAACGCAAATCAGGCGAAAATTCTGAAACATCTTCCATCAAAAGCAAAAGAAATGACAATTTATGCTCTGATTTAATAGTTTTGGGTTTGCCATGGAAAGCTACCGAGCAAACTGTTCGTGAGTACTTTGAGAAGTTTGGTGAAGTTTTAATGGCACAATTAAAACGCGATCCTAAAACTGGTATGTCAAAGGGATTTGCGTTTATTCGATTTTCATCTTATACATCTCAAATGAGAGTATTAGCGCAAAGACATATGATTGATGGCCGTTGGTGTGATGTACGGATACCTAATTCTAAAGAAGGTTCGGTTGCTTCTATGCCTTGCAAAGTGTTTGTTGGCCGTTGTACGGAAGACTTATCAGCTAATGATTTGAGAGAATATTTTTCACAATTTGGTGAAGTCACAGATGTATTTATTCCAAAACCTTTTCGAGCATTCAGCTTTATAACATTTTTGGATCCTGAAGTTGCCCAAAGCTTGTGTGGTCAAGATCATATAATAAAAGGTGTGTCTGTTAATGTTTCAAATGCATCTCCAAAACAGAATAAAAGTGGTTCTAATCAACGAAATTTACCTAGTAGAAATTATGAAGAAGGCCACCCACACAATGTCTCTAATAACAACTCATGGAGTAGCCGTAATATGGATATGGTGAATATGCAAGCTTTAGGTTTGTCTGGGCAGCATGGTCAAACTGCTGTAGCTGGAGGAGGGGGTCAAGGACAAGGTGGTAGCATGCCTCTTGGAATGGGAGGATTACCAGTAAACCAAGCATTAGTAGCAGCAGCATTAAACCAAGCAGCTGGTTGGGGTCTTATAAACAACATACCATCTGGTGGTTCAGATCAAGGAGCGTTTGCAGGACCAGCATCATCTGCTCCCCCTGCGCCGCCTAATTTTCTGTCATGGATGCAACAAGGTAATTCTGCACAGGGACCTTCTAGTCAATGGGGACAAAGACATCAATCCCAAGGCCACTCTGTTTGATCCAGTGTCTGATTTGATAAGCTCACAATAATCTCTGTGATTGTAGCAAGAGTTAGATAATTATTTTATGTCATTATCTATAATACAAATGGGTTGTTTTGTTGGTAAAGAGTGGTTTGCTACTGATGTTATTAATTTATTATGATATTGCTTGTGTTTTGTTGTTTTCTTAAAACTATATCTGTTACAATTGCATAGTTTAAATAATTGGATAAATTTAAAGCTGTAGGTAGAACCTTGTTTTGTAACAGACGTAATTGTTGGTGTGCTTTTTTTAATTTTTAATAATTTTTAACCCACTAATTATAAAATCTCGCAAAAGTATGATGTGAGCTTCACAGATAATTTATTTTGACTAAAGCATTATCACTTGTTTAAAATAAATTATAATTGTTCAACTATGATGATAGTATACCATTAGTACAATAATACCATAAATAAACATCCTTTCATTTATTCTTTATTAACCTTACATTTACATTTTTGTTTTGCATGTTTTTTTTTTAAATTATTAAAAAACATTGCCACAAACATTATTTAAAGATATATTTTTTTGAATTGTTGTTATTTGTAACATATTTTTTATAATGAGTTCATGTTATGTAATATTTTCATTAGGTTGATATATATTATTTATGAACTTGTTTTGTCATATTGGTTTTAATTTTTATTGTGTTATCTTTACATCACTTTATTATGTTACATCCCAGAACTAATTTGTACCTACCAATCATAGAGTAAGAGTACTGTGCGTTGTACATTAATAGGTATATGTTTTACACCAGACTGTTAAAAGTTCATACTTGTATAGTAAAAGATAGAGGTCTATTGATTGTTATAATTGTTTATCAATAATGTTGGTTATTATAAATTTATTATGTGTGTTTCCTCAGGATATGTGCAAATTGAGGGTAAATGTCTATTTTTGACTAAATAAATGGCAAGATATTTTTGTGATTAAGCTGTGGAATAATTCATTGAATGGGTACCTAGTTGTAGATATATGAATTCCACATGTCAGTATGTAAAAAGGCACATAAATGTATAACAGATATAAATGATGTTGGTACAAATTCTAAGACTGTAAATAAATTTCATAAATTATATGAACATTATAGAGTATATTATAAATTTTCAATATATATATTTTACCAACTTGGTGCAGCGTTTGTAACACTTACTCATACCAGTGTTGTAAATCAAATGTATTTATATATAAATTACTTTCAAAAGAGGTGGCTTAGATTATATAGGCTTTATTTTTAACTAAATTCATCATAATTACAAATATAAATAAATACAAAAGATTTAAATGAAAATATTATGTACTAGTAATAAAGTTTATCTGTTATTTTTTTACTATACAAAAAGGTAATACCAGTTTTACTAAAGTACATATTCAACTGGGATTCTATGCTGTTTGTAATATATTTATTTGACTAAACGTTTATTTTGTGGATTTCTTTGTTTTTTGTGCAAATTTGTAGATTATCTACATTGATTTATATAAATTTTAACAGTTATTTGAAAAATAACTTGTAAAAAATGTATATTAATAGGGATATTGACAAACCAATTTTGAATTTAAAATTATAAAAAAAAAAAGAAAGTAATAACGAAAGAATTTGGTAACATAGACAAATTATGAGGGACAATCAGCATCGCCATATTTTATGTCGGTGAAAAACTCTCTTGCAAAACTTGACTCTTTTGCCAAAAGCGGGACAATTTTTTTTAATAAATAATGAGAAATCCATTTATTAAATCTCTTTATTAAATTTTAAGTTTTAAATAAAGTTTTTGATGGTAATAGATATCGATATAAAATGTTTTTTAATGGAATAACGTCGCTATACTTAAACGATGCTGTTTTGGTTTACCAATATTTTTATTTGTATATCTATGAAATTATTAGTGACAAATTAAAATCTTAAAGTAATCAAAAATATTTTTCTAAATACGTGGAATAATACGTGAACACCGGGACTACGCCTGTCCGTTGGGATATTTCATTTTTGGGATAAAAATCAGGACATCTGGCAGCGCTAGGAACAACCGTAATTTAAATATTTCGAGAGAGCATAGAGGGAGCACAAAAAATAATACAGTGAAAATTATATGCCAGTAGTAACGGCATTACGTAACGTTTACCTATATTACAATTTTGATGTTATATGATGTCAAAATCCCTATTATACATGACTACAAATATCATTTCACTTCAGTAATGGACCTTTTTTGTAAGTAGGTACATTAAATGATTTCAATCATTACAAAACTGAGTCATATAAAATCAAAAGCAGCAAAATCCGTTTGAAAATTAACTATAAATGTAATCTTATAGTTACATTAAAAAAAAAACATGGATGTTGCTGCTTTTGTTTTTATATGACTCAATTATTAAAATACATTGTTCACTTTATTTAAATTAAATAATTTATTAGACTACCAATATTAATTGTTATTCATCCCTGCTATTCACATAGTTTGCGTTAATTAAATACATACAAAAATGGAAGAAAAAATATTTTTTAAGCAAAATTGTCAATTTAATTAGAATAAGTTAAAGCTCTTCAAGGTCCATACAGTTTAGTAAGAAACATGCAAATATGCACTTCTGAACCATCACTTTTCATGTTCAATTTTAAGTGCAATATATATGTTCTGTGTAAATATAGTTTATTCATTTTCATGTGTGTGCTTAGTCATGGTTTACTTTGTAAAATTAATAATACAATCCCACTGACTTCAATAGGATCAACCGAACATGGTGCTAATGTTAAACTTAAACAAAGAATTGATGACATGTATAATACCAATAAATCAAACGAAAAAAAACTTTATTATGAATGATATATTTTGAATAGAAATAGTTACGATGTTAGTGATTATACAGATTATTCTTTTTCAAGAAAAATAATATGTATTTATTAGAAAAAACGCTTTACGCATTGATTTTTCCAAAATATATTTTTGTTATGCAACTTATCTAAATAAATTGTCAACTTGTCATCTAATATCTATAATACCATATGCCTTATCAATAATAATTTAATTGAAAAAGAACATATTTTTCTTGTATTAATAGGTATACACATGTATTTATTATTTAGTTTCATGTACAGTTCACGTTTTCTTTATTTAATTTCATGTCTTCCACCTCATTGCTATAGCGAGTCATAATTTGTATACACTATTACAGATATTGCTGAAGAAGTTTAAATAGTAATTTAACCATTTTAGCTTTTATGTATGTAATTTCCACACCGGTTTTATTGATTCTATTGAATTTGTTTTGTGTCTGCGTTGATTTAATAAAGTACTTAAAACACGAAAACTGGTGTCGAATGATTTAAAATTCTTTATACATAGGTAATGGCACTAGTAATCGACGCCTTAATGTAATAGCACATTTTTAAAAAAATGTGCCGTCAGGGTAAAAAGAAATGAAATATTTTGCGCTTATGCTCGTTGTACGTTTCAATACGTCATCTTTAAATAAAATGGCGGGAAAAAATTATATTGTCTTCACATTATTGGGAACTTGTTGACAAAACTGCACCTGCATATTTTTTTCCGTCTAATATATAAGAAATGCACTTATTATTTCATTTATATTCTCTAAAAGACTGCTGCAACTTCACAACTATCCTTATAGAATACCATGATGAGATAGCAGCATGAGTTCAACACATAAGTAGGAATATTAAATTTTGTATCCTCATTGTTATACCTAGTTACATATTTACGTAGCATACGTTGACTTCTAAACAAGAAGTAAGTTATTTTTAACACATGTATTTTAAGTATCGAAGCATGGTCTAAATAAACATCTTCTGTACATTTAAAGGTTTATTAAACTAATTTAATCCAGTTTTGATTGCAAATACGAGTATATTTCGTACTCGTATTTTAAATTAGTTTCCCTCTATCCTCTATAACTTTCTTTGCTTGAAGTTTATGGCCCTTTCTAGTTACGTCCAAATAAACGATGCTAATGAAGACATATGCAATCATTGTTTTCTATAGTGCGACGTAAACTTTTTAAAGTTAATATATTTAATACTTTAGTAGCGGTATATTTATAGATAGCGGCCGAATAAACAAACATTCCTATTTTCTACGACAAATGTGGGTAATTTTTAAAGTTTCTTCTATAGGTAAATGGGGAACGGAGTGTTACATTAGGTTCCCTCTGTTTACCCTGCTGCGTGCGGGATACAGCGTGAAGCTGATTTATTTTTTCTTATTTATTTAAGCATATTCTTTTTTACATTTATTTTCATAATGATACAAATTAAACGTTTTAGGTTAAACAAAAATATATATCAATATGAAAATTAAATTCATTTCTTGTATTAAAAAAAAGTAATATATGTGCGTATTACTTCTTTCTTGTTTTTGTTACTAAAATTAAACCGACGTAGATTTTCTGACAAACTAAACTTTTGTCAGAAAAACTTTTAAAAATATGTGAAGCCATCGCAAGATGTGAAATAACTTCGAAATCCACGTCTGTCATAATTGCCTGCCTGGTATATATTAAAACACTCGCAAGCGTGTAAATGACATTCAAGCGTTTATTATGATCGATTGGAGCTTGTGGACGTTTGCCGAGCTTCGACTAGCGTTACTTAAGTTAAACTAAGCGTTACTTAAGTTTTTGTGTAAGTATATAAATATATTTATATGCTTCACGCTGTATTCCGTACACAGCAGCATTTTTTCGATCATGAGGTTAATGCTTTTGGTCCTATTGGACCTTACAGCGACTCCGGGGGGAGGGGAAAGAGGGTACTCTGTACCTGAAGAAATGCAAGCGCTATGTGGCTGGCCTGTGAGGAAATTATTTAATTATTGCCTGTTAGTATTGGAGAAGGTAATACACGACTTTAATTTCTTTTTTAGTTTACCATTTCTCCACTCTAGATGGCGCCATATTCAATTTAATTTGACTTTACATTACAGTTACGAAACCTATATATAACCAGCGGACAATTGAGCCGCTTCCAACGATATCTCATGTGTCAAATTATGATAAATATTTTAGAAGTACTATAGGGGAACATATAAACTTACATACATACATACCGGTCAAAATCATTACCTTACTTTAGGCTTCGCCGTAGTCGGGTAAAAAACGAAAAGCCATAAACATGGTGCATAAAAACCCAAATAAACAAGAAAACTTCCTATGTTATTTTAATAAAATAAAGAATAGCCACGTTAAGTGCAATATAGACCACACAAATAAAAAATTGTAAAAAAAGTGATATTTAATCAACTTTTATGTTATTTTGTAAAAAATTAGGTATTTTCTGCTACTTAAGAGCTGATTTAATTTTTAATTTATAATACTTGTTATTAGTATTATTACCAGAATATAACATAATTTTTCCATTAAATGTAATTTCAAAATATATTTTGATTTAAAAACTGGTATCACTTAAGCCTTGATTTAAATTTAACGTCATTTCTATAACTTAGTAGATATCGTGTATTTAAAATGTGAATAAGCATGTAAACTAAAAATAAAGTATTATTTGTCAATTAAACACTTTTTTAACATTTGATTACATTGTCAAAAAAATTGTAGTGGTTAAAATTTTTCCTCTTATGGAGCTAAATTTCCCAAAATAGAGCTATAATAGTTTTACTTAGACCATAATTATATAAAGATTATGGATCATCAAAATAAGATTGTAAGCGGTTTAATGCAGTGCAGTGTAAAAACATATAATTTTTTCAATTATTAAAGCTTATATTAGAAATATGAATCCTCAGAAACAAATTGTAACGGTCCACACGAGTACGCCTAACATTGAACATCGTCCTAACCTCAATGCAAACAATCAAATCTACCAAAATGAAGTCAATGTACTATCAATTATGTAATGATTTAATATTGCTTAAGATTATATTTAAAAATTGTTAATTTCTTTATCATTGAGCAAATTTATATTTTTAGTGATACCGATAAGGAAATAATGTGTTGTAAGTATACAGAAGATGTTAAAGAGATTGCCGCTGGATTCATCGATGGCACAATAAAAATGTTTAATTGTAATTCTGGATACTGTACCCGTACTCTCGTTGATGAGGAATGCCGTATGTATCCTGGTCCAGTAACGAATGTGAAACATAGACCAATTAGTCAATCAAGGCCTTTCACAAATACCCTGTTATCGTCTTGTAAGATATTTTTCATTACAAGTAATTTTATTTTGTTTTCAAAAATATTAATAAATTAACATTTTATACATCCAATAACATCTATACAAACAATTTTATAGATGTCAATGGATGTATAAAATGTTGGAAATATAAGTTAGGTCAATGTTTGTATACAATAAGAGAAAAACGACAAACATTAGGCTTATGTTATCATCCACGAAATGCAAAATTTGTTACGTATGGGGACGACGCGAAACTCAACATGTATGATGAAGAAACGCAAACTCAGGAACGAGCTTTTTATTCCAGGTTATAAGTAAATATCTTATTAAAAATAGTCATTATTAGGCAACTGATATTTATAGAGGCCAGTCGAAGCGCAGGAGCACAAGCGTGTGACTGCGAGCGCGACACACAATGTCTCCGGAATTCTGCTGAAAATTGTGAACGGAAGTGTCAAAATGGGAACGGAGCGTCTTAACATTAGGTTCCCAGGCTCCTGCTGCCTACCCTGCTATATGCGGGATACAGGGAGAAGCTAAAAAAGAAAAAAATATATAATCATATTTTGTAAAAGTTTGGCATGCAAAATATATCATGAGTTCCATCTTGCCTATTAATTCCCTTGAATTTATAGATGAAACAATGTACTCTGTCATTAATGACAATAGAACGAACGGCGAAGATCTTGTCTGTTGACAAAGTTCAAAAACAAAATGGTTCATGAAATTAAGACAAACCTACCTACCTACCTTACCTAACTATGTACTACTAATAATAATTTTACTAATTTTAATATTAAATATTTTTTTAATGTTGCATATTATCTAAACGTTCAGCACATAAGTATTACATGCCCGTATATATTTATTTAAATAATGGAATTACAGTCAACAAAGGAATATAATTGACGGCCATACATCAAGAATATTTGCTTGTGCTTTTAATACAAAATCACATCATGAATTAATTTCTGGAGGTTGGGATGATAAGGTTATATGCTGGGACGACCGACAGCCTTACGCAACACGTTTTTTCTCCGGAATACATATGTGCGGAGAAGGATTGGATTTCGATAAACCTGGAAAACAGGTATGATTTATATTTGCCTTACTTAAAAGCATAATTTTTATAACAATAAGGTTGGTATAGATCACGATACTATCCAGTAAAACGCAGCGCAAATCTCTCCACCTAAATGAGACACCGCAGGATGGCTCGCACCTACCACTACGGCGCCTCGCCTTCAGGATGTTCCATGTCAGACTAGTGCAGCATTAAGGAGTAAAATTACACTGATGTGTCTAGGATCTCTTTGACGACACTACAAGACAGAAATCTTATTCATATTATTTTATTCTCAATTTCCTTTATTTCTGTTACTTCACTCTTTATCCCGCTTAGCAGGGTAGGTAGAGAAAGCACGGTGTCTAAGGTTTTCCACTTTCCGCCAGAATTCACAGACAACGACAAACATCGTTACCGTCAAGGCTAATAGGTATAGAGTTAAATTTTAGATTTTAACATGTTCTTGGCAAGAAAAAGATAGTATACAAATTTGGGATTATGGAACCTGTAAGCTCATAGACACCATTGTACCCGATATCTACCAGTCCAAGTTGTGCTGTGGGAAGTTTGTGCCACATACAGATTTAATTATTTGTGGTGGCTCAGAATCTAATTTATTACGTGTGATTGACATAAATATGAAAATTGTAAGTAATATAAAATTATGTATGTACAAATTAGTTAATAATGTAGGTATGTATGTTCTTAGCTATCCTTTGCAGTCTTATATACCTAATTTAATTACCAAACTTATAATCACTTTTTTAAAAAACGTATTATCATTTGAAAGTAGCGGGTATTGAACGTCCGTCTTTACATTGGACGCTACATTGATTTTTTTTAACCAAATTTGGAATAACACTTTAAACACGTTGAAAGCTACCGTATTATAACATTTTTTTTTTATTTCCGTTCGATTTCGGAATGTTATTCCCGACTGCTAAGGAAGGGTTATGTTTTTCGCGCGTATCTTGTATGTATGTATGTAATATTCTTTATTACCTCATATCTCCAGAACCGCTGAACGGATTTACATAATTGAGGTATCGTTAAGTTCGTCGTGGCGCAGCGGCACAAGGGTGTGACCGTAACGTGACGCTTGCGAGTCCGATCCCCACTGGAGGAAGTGAAATATTTATTTACTTTATATTTCCATTTCTTCGCTCTGGTGTCGAGGCAAAGCGCGGCGGTGAGCGTGGCGGTCTGCCACTCAACACACAATGCCTACAGAATTCGGCAGAAAGTGGGCAA
>FAPJ01005527.1:2040-14054 GCA_001485985.1 Heliconius ethilla aerotome | reverse complement strand
AGCTGCGCGCGTCCGCTAGTTGTTGTATAAAGGATAAAATAATAATTACACTTCAGTAAATAATTTTATAATTATTTATATCTTCTTCCCCGACAAAGGTTATTTAAATTATAAGTAATATAAATAAATAGTAAATATATTGCAAAACCAGATTCTTTGTTTGTCTTAAGTTTGTTTTTTTATTATTTCAATAACATGAGTCACTATTACCGGTTACAATATTTAACTTTGTTTTTAATTTTTTTTGAAGCATTGTTTGCATTGCATTTTATAAGAAATCATGAAAGAACCATTGAATAACTTAAAATAAATATTTAATTTATTAATATATTAGTTCACATTGAACAACTTTAATTGAATCGATATTTTAGGCTATTATGTAATACAAATTAATTATCCTGATTAGGTGTGTGTGTTAGTTTATTATATGTATTTTTGTGTGTATCTTTGTAATTAAAACACATATATTGTGCATAATTATATCACAAAAAACTGATTTAATGAAAAAATAATTAGGTTAATAGGTTCCTAGGACACATGTGCCCACTCTGCTATGTGCAGGATATAGTGTGAAGCTAAAAGATAATAAAAAGAAACAGTATTTATCTGTTATAATATTTTCCTTTCCTTCCATCAAAATCAGAATTTTTTGTGTCATTGAGTGAGTTAAGTGTCGTCAATAAATTGTAACCAAAATATATAACTTAAATTTAGTCTACAAATAAATATAACTAAATATCTATTGCCCGTTAAAATACTTTCAATCAATGACTTTTCTCGCGTAAATATTGACATGTAATTTCCCACCCCCGAATCTTAGGTTATTGGACCGCCGCCAGGGGCGACGCACCCGCGGCCGTTGTCTCCACTAATATATAAAAATAGTTACTAAATACATCTATTTATATGTAATTATATAATTTCCTGTGATGTGACTTGACGATAATGAATGTTGATTTTGACTTTGCCAAAAGTTACGAATGAAAATTATACCGTGTCATCAAATTAACATGTGGTTAACAGTAAGTTGAGTAATAATAATAACGACAACTTTTTTAATTGTTTTAGCCACGAAGAAGTAGAAAACAGACAAGCAAAAAACCCATAGTGATTTGATGACATTTATTTAATTTCAAGTAGTATTTGACATTACTTAAAATTTTAGGCTGAACGCAACGAATCTTTAATCCCATCATTTGGTGTTTCGCATAAAAAAAATCGAATTGAATTTGGAATAGCGATGGCGTGAAAACACGCGGCATCGCAGTTGGAGGACGGCGGTCGGCGGGCGAGGTCGACGCACGGTCGCCGGCGGTCATCAGCGGGAGCGACGCCCGCGGCTGAGCGCGCATGAAAATGGGAAAACAATTGTTTTGAACAATGCGTAGGACTACTATGCACTTCCTGGTTGACTTGGTAGCTGAAGGGACTGTTAGCTGGTTACAGGCACGCAATCGATGGTATTAACTGGTCTATTGGTTGTCGTGGATCTTACAGCTATATTTAACTTGTGGGTTCGATTCTCGTATATAGCCGAGTAGCCAGAGGGAAATAAATGTTTAGGCACTCCGTTTTCAGCTGCATCATGACTTGCGCTTTTAAAAATTATCCATAATTCTAATTAAATGTCTTTTGACTTGTTTCATTACCGTAGTGCCTACGCACGTTTTCTCAAGAATAAGTTAGAGTACTATAATCATTAGAATAATATTATGAATTTAGAAAAATAAGGTATAATAATCTAAAATAATTATCTTTTAAAAAGTTATAGCCATATAAGCCATCATCACCAGAATTTAATTGAGGCCCGCGCTAAATACAGTGCAATAAACAAATATAATTTATCAAAACTATAATTACCTTATAAAACAAATAAAAAAACTGTTTTAAATAGTTTTTCCACAAAATCTTGACCAAATACACGAAAAGACGTTTAACAAAAACACATGTACGGGCGAAGGAAGCTGAAATATGCCAACTTTCCAAAGTTCCGGAGATGTTAGTCAGAGGGTTGTATAAATAGGCGTGTTGCGCAACGCGGCCGATGCACTGCGCTCGGTTACACCTAACGCTAACTGGGAGTTTAATAAATTTATAGTTAACCGCCGTTTACACGTTAGATCAAATCCATCAGCTTTACGCTGCATCCCGCAGACACCAGGGTACTTAGAGAACCTAGTATTAGTAAAAGTAATACGTATACGTATACGTACGTATGTATTTAATGGTATACCTACTATCCAAGTATATACTTAAAATATACTTATTTTAGTATGGTATACTCGAAAAGTTTAATAATTTAGCAAGATTCATAAAGTAATTTCACAACAGAGAAAATGAAAATAAGACCATTTAATTTCTCATTTTACCAAATGAATATAATAAATATTTCGCTCTACTTTTAGACATATGTTTATACAAGAGTTACATAAAACGGATGATGTCTCATATTAGTTCCTAGAAAATCTCACTTAACTGAAAAGAAACCAATGCAAATGATTTTAATTATTATTATCTGATATTTTCAATAATCAATTTATTTAATTTATGATAAAAAAATAATTTTGGATTTTTCCGTGTAAAAGGTAAATTGAAACGTAAGCCTCTGTCTAAACACTGTAAGAGCGTTTCGATAAGCAAATATAAAATAATATGACTTTATTAAATACTATTAATTAGCATTAAATAATAATGTCATAGTTAATGTTTTTATTACTTTACATTTTTTAAAAATGGCATAAAAGTTCTTTATGAAATGTGAGGGAGGACTAAGAGAGGATTTCCCGAAATTCCTAGGAGAACTGAAAAACGTTGACGGAAAAATGACAGGATACTCATATACAATAAACGTATAAAGTAAAAATGCGTTGCTCGTATAAGGCTAACAAGTCGACAAGGAGACACTTCCGTAATGTTCATATAATAAATGGACAATAATGTTATTTAAATTATGCATGTACGTACAAACCAATGTCACCCACTATTCTTTTACGGCTTGGGCCTTGATCACTTGAACTCTACAACGAGTTTCATTTAGCCTCGGGCTGAGAAAACTGTTTTTCCACTGTAATTTGTAAATATTTTAGTTTCCCACTCCGCTGAATTCTTGAGGCATTGCGTGTTGAGTGGCGGTACTGTGCCGTGCTGTGCCTCGATAGCAGAAGTGGGTATTAAAAATATGCAAATATCATCCTTACAAATAGAAATCGGACCCACAAACGTCACCTTTACAGTTACACACTTGTGCCCTGTGCAACAACGGGCTCGATATATTTTTAAATAAAAAAAAAACAAATAGTTTCAGCTTCACGCTTTATCCTGCACATTTTAAACATTGCGTGTTAAGCGGCGGAACTCAACGTCGCGCTTTACCTTCAAGCACTATAATAATACTTAATAGAAAAATGTTTGATTCTATATACGATGATGGTATGGCTTTGAGTCTCTCTCTGGAGTAGACTAACTAAATTTCCCTGATCTCAGGAGACAAATTGCTGAGCTTCAGACCACCACCCACCACGCAATGTCATAAACTGAACAAAAACGGCAAAACAATTTGTATTTATATTTAGTTTCTTTTTTTCGTACTTTCTTTCTGTAAATAAAGCATAAGATAAAAAATACAAATTTTATAAAAAAAAATAAGAAATAACATAACTAAAATACACAGAACTAACCAGCTATTATTAGTTAAACTACAGTTCGCCGCGCAGTAGACGCACACTGGTGCGTTTTACTCTTTTTGTATTCGTTATTGCATCTAAGTTGGGATCGCTTGACCCATTTACCGCAAATAGCCGCAGCCGGGACTCGAACGCGGGACACGTGCCGGCCACTTCATTCCTATGTTATTACTAATCGAACTAGCCAATAATATGTGTGGAATATTGTTTTAATACATAATATTATCAGGTTTTGTTTAAAAATAACCCTTCTATGTATATACTGTGCTGTAAATCTAGTTTTTCTTCCAAACAAATGCTGAATTTTACGACATAAGATATTTAATCAATATACATCATTCATGAGTTGTAAATAACATTTAAGAATTATTTTCAATTCTGTTTGTAATACAAAGGTAGGCGTTGAGTTACGCTACTCAACACAATGTCTTAAATAAGGGGCACTAAGCTACTATAACCAAACTTCTGTCCAAACATAGGAAACTATGTTTAATGATTTTAATAGAATTATTATCCTGAATTGAATTAGTAACCACAAAGATGAAGTTCCCGCAATCTCTGCAGCGACTCGGTGGCGCCTGGTTATTAATACTTATATTTCATATTTCTATCTATGATTCAATTAACTCAAGTACCTACTACTAAGTACTTATTCAACAATAAAATATTTCTGATGTAACTTTTTTTATACTGAAAAATAAATTAATATGGATTTAACTATTTAATATATTTGTTTGCTTTAACAACAACCGTGATTGTGATGAAATGAACCGGATTCGAACCGGCAGTCCACCTGCAGCATTTCACGAAGGTCGGCTGAGTCATTAATTATGAAACTTTGCGCGTAGCGTACGCGAAGTATTTGTTTGAAGCAGCACGAGATATGGAAATTTTTGAATAACTTAATTTTCACGGCCTCTTTTTACTTCTAGTATTTAATTTAAGTTTACCAAATATTTAGACAAAATTTTTCGAAATATTTTACTATTTTATAGAACAGAAAGAACCATTTGAAATGTTGTGATCTTTACCTTAACCATTAGCGTATCTAGAGATTTTTTCTGGGCGGACTTTAGCTTTGAACAGATACATAGGTATCTGTTCTTTTCTTTTAAATATTGTTTATTTAATGTTTCAGGACAAATTTTGTTGTACGTAAAATTTCTGGGGTGGGCAGCGGACTATTCTGGGGTGGGCACGTACCACCCGGCTTCCCCCCTTCCTACGCCCATGCATTTACCTCTAGACTCTAACATAAAATATTAATAAAAAAGCGTGTTAAATACAATTGTCTAGAACTTTTTCATAGTGTATTGTATTTCACAACTGAAGCCCTTTCATTTTGATACTTATATGAGGTGATTTGTGCAAAAATTTATAATCCCCCGTTTTGTCATTTTGTATGAACAACAATATTGATTATATTTAATTTCATTGGAAACAGAAATAACGTAATGAACAGAACCAGTAGTCAGATTTGTGAGCTCAACAGAATAAAATTTTCAAATTTATAATAAAAGTATAGTTTAAATACACATGTACTGAGTATGAGTAAAGAGATCGGCCTTCCCTTCAAGCACAAATGTTCCTAGCTTCGTACTCGGTCGCCTTCGAGGAAGGAGTGACAGAGCGTATTTTGACAAATCCGGTTCACCTTACTCCGGATTTATAATTTCAGTGGGCGACATTCGTTAGGTTATTATTGAAAAAGTTTAATATTCTAACTTTAGCATTCATGGAGGCTGGATTTCTAGGAACTGATCTTCAAATACATATATATTTAAACTTGAATTACTTCAAAGAATTGAATGTATTTTCATTTTCCCCTGCTCTGGTAGAGCTAGTATATTAAGTTTAACCACTCAAGACCCAATGCCTCGAAAGGAGGAAAGTGGAAAACGAAATGTCTTATTACTAGTCTCTGTCTATCAGTAACATGTAGGTGTATGGTAGAAATAAAAAATAAATAATATAAAACGAGTAAAAGAACGTTGAACGTTACTCAAGTAGGTACACTGTCCGCTGAATTACACATGATGTCGTTTATAATCGCTACTGTTTACAATTATAAGTTATCTTGTATACTTTTATGTAACTTTTTACGAAATTTTATATGTAAAAGTATTTATTTCTCCGCAATTTTCTACAAGAGTTTAAAGATACAAAAGTTATTAATAAATTTGAGGATGTGCATTATTATTTTTTGTATTTATAAGTGCGTTTTAACAATAAGCATAGAAAAAAAATATGAATTATCTACAAAAATCATTTAAAATAATCTCAGTCGTCATAGTAATTATTAAATAAATAGGGTCGCACATATTGACATTCCCGCGTGGATTAAAACATCAGAGTTACTTCACTAATTATTATAAAAAAAAACGTCAAAATGTCAAAAAATATTTTAAAAAATCCACACCTGACAGTGACAGATTGGATGTTTGGCCTTTAATGAGTGCAGAATAGACGACATCAATCGTGACATTTCAAAGACAGTCGTTTGGGCGTGGACCATCACTTTGAACCTGATTGTTTAAATAACTTTTTATTTTTTACCTATTTTTTTTTTAAATTATAGCTTAATGTTAAGACTCTCCACCAACCAATAAATTTAAGTCATTCAGCCACGCCTTATTTTCCGGAGCGTGAAAATGAAAACAATTTTAATAAAATCATTAATCTGAATGAAGATTTACAAAAAAAAGAGCTAAAATTTTAATCCAGACTACAAATCACTAAATTCTCTATATTTTTTGAAAACAAAAGAAAAAATGTAAAAAAAAATTTTACCAAACTTAAGTTTTACGTAGTTCAGGTAAAATTTTCACCCCAAGTCCAAGATTGATGCGTGCACATCGTGACGGACTTTCACTCGGACTCGGACGCTTCCTACTTTACCACACGACACTGCGATTATTTACTATTTACGGTTTTTTTTTTCAGTAAAACCATTCATTTCCTTATTCCCCTTTAGAGCTATTCTAACCTTAATCGTCTTGAGTTAAAGACTAGACTAGACAATAAATATATAATGTATAAAATAATTGTTGATTCATTCATTTATATTATACATAATTTAGGATTGTCGATGTATTCATTACAAATATTGTTTCTTTATACATATAAAGAAACAATATTTCTTTATATCTATAAAAGAATAATATTATGTTATAATTTCGGGTAAATTTATATTATACATTTCCAAGCAGTTTAGAATAAACATACCACCACCGACATCGACAGACACAGGAGACACTTGTGCTGAGAAATATAATGAGATAACTGAAGACTTATGTAACAAGTTTAAAAGAGATCAACAAATGTATTATAGTGCGGCGTTAAGTTATGCTACTTACTACTTAAAGCACCCACCTCCTAGGCCTTACACTATACCAAGTCAAGGTATAAGACTTAATTTCAAGATTTTGTCGTCAACGACCCTAAAGTCTGTCCGTCCACAGCGAAAGTGCTGGTATTAACGTTGTTACGTGAATAACGTAACGCATTACGTCGCTGGTCGCAATTTTGCGTTTCCACACATTTTCCAATTATTTTCTCATCTCTAATGGTCTAATACTTACATCACTTTCTTGATAATTAATTGCTTTTTTGCTTCCATATACAGTTTTTCACCGTTTATGTGTGATTTGATTCTTATGAAGTCGTGTATAAACTTTTCTTTTTTTTAAAAAAAAGCCTACAATATTGAGTTCAATTATTTTAAATTGCTATCAAATAGAGCATAACAACAAACATTTCTCAAAAAAACTGCCTAAAAATAAAATATACATCTATTTTCAACAAGAACCACAGATAAAACAAAAACATTTCACCCATTTAAAAAAAAGCAAAGCACCTCCACAGATACATTATAATATAAATCAAGAGTCGAGTCCATACAACACGACACCGTCGAGCTAGAGTTGCGCGCGAGTGAAAGTACTTTCGCGGTGAGGTCGTTGATCCTGAGAGAGCAATGCGCAGAGAAGTAAAACCGGGGTGATGAGTTAGTTAACTTGCAAGACATTCTTAGGTTAAATATATTAAACATTGTTAATATAGTATAAATATGTTTATTTAGTATTTTTTATTTAAATTATGGTATGCAATTTTGTAATGGCGGCCATTTTTTATTGTTCAAGTATTTTTAAAGGGTTAAGTCAGTTAGTCAAATTTAAATTAAAATGAGTTAAATGCAAAAAAAAACTAATAATTATGAATTCTATCTTCTATATCTATTCCTGAAATAAGCACACACACAAACGTACACACATAAAAAAAGTAAATAAAGTAAAAACGTATTTTCACAGGCAACGTAACACGTAACACGCCGCGTCACTCAGCGAGAGTGAAAGTCAAACAATTATACGCATGCTCGTTCTGGCCGGTGTCTCTTTGTTTTGCTTTTGTGAATATATTCTATAGTAAGTAATAAATAGTTTTGTATGCGTAATGTAATTAAATATATGTTAGTTCTTTTAAATATAATCCATTTATGTATAGTTGTGATTTCAATTCCTATAGCAGAGTTATATTTGAAAATATTATTGTATATTTTTTCTGATTGTGTTATATTTTATTATAAAAGGATATTTGTTTCGAATAATGTATTTCTGATCTAAATTCAGCCTTAAACACTACCCAATAAAAAAATGGATAAGACTAGTAAGTAAACCTCTCTTTATACCATAAAAAACAAAATTAAAGAAAAGTGGTAATAAAAAATAACTGGTTAGCCTTAACCAAAAATGAAAACATAATAAGTATTATGAATTAAGTTATATTAACTTCCTCGCTCGTTCTAGTAACAAGACAAACCGCGGCATTGACTTTAGCCACTCATCACGTAATGTCTTGAAAATTGGTCAAAAAGTGGAAAACAGAGAGTCTTAACTTAAGGTTCTCTCTACCTACGCCATTTTTTGCGCCAAATTGCTACAAATTAATTTTCACAAACGACCCTGGATGCAGGTCCGCCATTCAAAGCGGTGTTACATAACGAACTACACTGCGCATGTCACAACACGCACTAAGTAAATAAACAGAACAAGATAAAGACGGATATACACTGAGAATTAGAAAATAACTATTATAATAAACTAAATTTTCTCTTAACTCTGTTTTTAAATAAATTTTTAATTCAAACTAGTAGTGTCCGAGATTCAAACCAAATAAATTATTGAACTTTGTAATATAAGTATATTTTTTCTTCGCCACTCAATGCGCAAATTGATTAGAACGTGAAGAGCGAAGTGTCTTATAATACTAGGTTTCATTTGCCTACTCTACTATACGAAAGATACAACGCGAAGTTTAAAAAAAACACCAAGTTCAATTAGTATTGAGAACATATACATAGCGAAACAAAATCTTAAATTATGTTTAAATAGGTTTTTATATATTTTCAATAAAAAATAAATAATTTCATCTAACATTACACACAGCACCGCCCGCCCTACGGTACCGTCACGCGGTGGCACGCGTACGGCGCCGCCCTATATCGATCGCGTAGTAACGTATTACTATAAGAACCGCTAGGCATATGGCTAACGCAAGCAGTATATATTCGATCTTTACAAAAATAATGTGAAATAAATATTTTTACGAGTAATAGCGAAAAATTAAGATGTCAGTAGAAAGTGGGAACCTGGGAACCTAGTGTTAAGACCGTTCGTTCCCATTAAACGCTCCTGATCCGCACTTTCCGCCGCATTCTGGGGGCATTGCGTGTTAAAGGGAACTTATACTTACATCATCAAGGAACTTGACGTATTTACGTTATAACTTAGAGAGAATACAATAATACCAAGTTGGTTTGATAAAATATCCAGGAGATGGAACTCGAACCCTCTACCTATGACGTTTACAGTCGCAGGCTGGTGCTCCTGTGCCACTACTTAGCTCAAAAATGTGAATATATTACCTATAGAAAGATAATATTATACTATGAACGTACTACTTATTATATTTATATGCACGTGGCGTAAGGGAGGCCACCCTTAGCCCCCCTCAGCTCCTCCACCTCACACCCAGCGCCACAGCTGCTATGAATGGGTCGTAGACTCGTAGGACGTGGGTGTATTATTTTAAAGTTCTTTCATAAAATATTAAATATGTTATTATATTATAGATTTTTAGTAAGTAATCGTTAAATACATAAAGAAACACTGGTTTAAATCACATTTAAATAATATTGGTGTATTACATAATTAAATAAATAAAAAAAATCAGCTTCACGCTGTACACAGCAGGTAGGCAGAGGGAACCTAGTGTTAAGTCAGTCCGTTGCCCACTTTCCGCCCAACTCTGAAAGCATTACTTGTTGAGTGGCAGAACTCAACGTCACTCTTTGCCTCAACATCGGAGCGAAGAAATGAAAATAAAAATGTAAACTAATATTTAATTTCTTCGAGTTTCTCATTGTCTTCGAGTATTGCCACTTAACACGCAATATTCTCTCAACTTTACTTTATAAATCGCTCTAACTCTGAGATCGCAATCTTGAGATGCAATGTACATTCATAGATTATTAACGATAGCTTTTAATCGCTTTTAAGATCGATCTCACAGTCAAGAGCGGTTTACACAAATGGGTCTAGATCCGTCCCTCTACGCTACTATTCGATTGTAGCTTCTTTTTTCATCACAAAATATACTAAAAGAGAAGAACAAATTTCAACGTTTTGTTTGTAGTTCATTATCCACCAAAAGTCTCCGATTTTTTTATTTTGTGGTACGTTAAGTATTACCTTACCTACTCTATTTTTAAATTTATTTATTACATACTTTAAGTAATTACTTTACAATTCTTCTATTAAAACGTAGTAAATTGTGTATAAGAATAATCTAAACAGGCGAATAAACTATTGTTTTCAATAGTATTTGCGCTTCGAGATGTCATGTTTGTTAGATCAAAGGGCAATTGTGCCCACGTTGCCTAGAGCCACCCTCTGACGCCCACTGCCCACGACCTCCATTATTTATCACAATATTACCTAGTAACTGATTTTTTTTAATATAATTTTATTTAATTAGCCTGTATTCATTTACAAAAGATAAGAAAAATAATCTATAAGCCAATTAAAAAATATATATTTTATTAAAGTCTGCTAATAAATGTAACCGAATTATTTCGTTTAATAATTATTATTACTTTTATTAAATTGAAATTATCCTAATATTATCAAGGTTGAAATAGCACCTAAAAATCTACGTTACTACCGACTACGCCGTAGAGGCCCCGTAGCTACGTAGTACTATGAAGCCTAATATTTACTCATATTAATATTTTAGGATATTTAGTTTTTCGTCAGTTATTTATTGTTTTTTATAAAATATTACATATATGAAGACTGCAATAGTGGAATTATTGTTGGGTTCGATTTCCGCTTAGGTCATGGTGAGACAATTTCAGAAGTTTGTGATAAAAATATTACAAAAATAATAATTTTGAAAGTGCTTAATGAATGCCATATCAATTTTAATATAACTTTCCAAATGAATTTAAAGAATGCCTGTAGAGTCAAAATGAGAACTAGGTATTTAATAATATATAAAAAATACTATCAACATTATAAGAAATACGATTTCCTTTTTTAATATGGTATTAATATAAATAAGGAAATTGTTAATAGAAACTTTTTTTTATGTAATTTATAATTTATTTATATGACGTGTTACATAAAATCATCATATGTAAAACGTTACCGTCCTAAAACATAGAAAGTGATTACGACAAATACGTATAATAACAGTTTGAATATATTTAAATAATCAGAAGAAATTTTAATGCATATTTCACATCTTAAGCATGTTATAAATATGTCAGTATGTGTAAGTATGTCAGAAAGTTATATGATATAAACGAAGTTGTCAGTTTCGAGACATTCGTGTATTGTGTGCTGAGCTCCAGAGCTCAACGCTGCGCTTTGTGTTCTTACTGTCTCCGTCTGCGCTCTGGGCGCAGAATTAAATATAATTCATTCCCCTTAGTGGAAATTGAACCCACAACAGTCCATTTGTGTAAACAACTACACAAACATAGTTAAATAGTCAATTAAATATAATAAGTTATAAATATAGATCATTTATTTAATGAAAATATTCTCGACGATTCCTGACCTGTGCTGACGTACTCTTATCCTTTACGCAGACCTTCCGATGTGCCTTGTAAGTGGCACGCAGCACGCCTGTGTAATTTATTGATCTATTTCACATTGAGATATGGTTAATAATGTCACCAGAGGCTATATAACGCGCAAAATATACTCACCCGTACGTATTTTGTATTAAAATAAGTGTTTACGACAACATGTGCACTGTTTTGGCGGT
>FAPJ01005521.1:0-17857 GCA_001485985.1 Heliconius ethilla aerotome | reverse complement strand
CTGCCTACTCTGCTATATATGGGATAGAGCGTGAAGCTAAAAAATGAAATTATTGTTAATTGTAATTTAATTCTAGGCCCGCAATTATATCCAGTCGTTGCCGACGTTGAAGCGGCGCGATTTCCGCGAGGTGTTCCGCGGCGCCAACCCGCTCGCCGTCAACCTGCTCGAGCTCATGCTGGAACTGGATGCTGATAAGTACGTCTTATAGTTTTTAGGATCAGATTTTGATGAATTAGTAAGACACATTTTTTTCTTTTATTTGTTTAGGTATATTTTTAATTTTTGTGAATTGTGGTAGTATTTATTGTGGAAAGGACTCTTTTTATGTGGCCAAATTAAAAGTGTTTTATGTTAGGGAAATGTTATAATTAAATTAATTAAAATGAAACATTAATTAAAATGAAACAGAAAAATAACTTAAATTTACCTATTAGTAAGACAATCTAATGGCTGAATGTAAGCATATGATTATGGTAGAGATATTTTCATGGTGTCCAGTTTTAATTATCTATAAAATATAATAGCCACTAGTACTGTTACTATGTATTACATACATTTTAGAAGAAACTAGATAACAAAATTGTGTACAGCATAGCTGCTGACTATGCACGCGACGGTTCTAGGTTTGATTCGCTTCGCTCTAGTAACAAGACAAAGCGCGCATAAATATATATGTATACATAATTCGCAGGCGTATAACCGCGGAACAAGCGCTAGCTCACGAGTACCTCGCACAATACGCGGACCCCACGGACGAGCCAGTCTCGGCGCCCTACGACCAGAGCTTCGAGGACATGGACCTACCGGTTGACAAGTGGAAAGGTGCTTTAGCTATTGAATATGCAAATATTGAATATTGAATTTTAATTATTTTTATTATAACTTATTATTACATTCTTTTTACAAATTTAGTGGTCCTGTATCATAACAACATCTAACAGTATCAGTTTCGTATAAAACTATTTTAGAATTTTAAACTGAAATTATGTTTTTTTATTTAGTTCAAGTCAGCGAAGCCACTAGCGGGGCGCTAGTAATTAATATAGATGAACATTTTCATCATCATATATATTTTTTTGACCATGAAATAGGTATAAAAACATTTCGCAGTTAGTAGCTGAAAAAGTTTTTACTAACCTAACTTCAATTTATTAATATAAATAACCCATAAAATTAACCCTCATGTCAACGTCCAATGACAATATAATATTTTACTTAAAAATGACTTGAAATGAAATGACGACGATAATGAAAAAATAATTTTAAGCGTGTTCCTTTTATTAATTACTTACGCCTTCGCCGCCGTAGATGTATAGAAATAACGAAACTATTTACGTAATATAATATCACCTATACCATCCTTGAATAATGAACGATCCAAAACAAAAAGATTTTTCAATTCACGCCATTATTTTACAAAATTAGCGCATTCACTCAAACAAACTCTTCAGCTTAATAATATTAGTATAGATAATATAGATCGATTGACACAATATTTGATAGATTTGTTATTTTTAACAAAATATTCTTATTTTATAGAATTAGTATGGAAAGAAGTAGTGGAGTTCAAGCCGCACCCTCAGCACATGAACACGGTCATTGAAGTGAATCCTTCGTAATCGAATCACTAAAGGAAGAAAATATATATAAATATTGCAATTTCTTCTTAGAGTGGTAGACAATATTGATATTCTTTTACTTTGTATCGATAAATTTATAGCGGCGTTTACACTATACTAGTAGTAGTAATAGTAGCACTAGCACCACATCTTTTCAGGCCTAAGTTAGACGGTGTACCTACTTGTCGTGTGGTGTAATCGCTACTACGCCGTATGTGCTAATTGTTTATGTCATAAGTTTATATAACTTAAGTTGTGAATTACAACTTAAGTTGTATATTTGTCCTTCATACTTTAGAAGATTGTAAAATGCCTTGTGCAACTATTTTTTTTATTATACGTACTATTTAAGTCGTGGTACAGTGGGATGTCGTCTGATTGTAAACGCGACGGTTGTGGGTGGTGGATTCAAACTCGAAAGAGAAATGAATCATTTTTATTTCCTCGCAAGAAGACAAAACGAGGCCACTCAATACCTGGAAAATTGGACGGAATGTTTTAACATTAAGTCATCTAGCTTCTCTCCTATAGGTATGTGGCAGACAGTCTGAAGCTATAAAAAATTTTAAGTTACCACTCTAAGGCGATGAATATTTTATTATGCCATGGGCCGTTTATATGATATAAAAAAAATATAGTTTATTATTTTATATACAGATAGCGTTATTAGATAACACTTAGTTGGTCAGTATAATACATGTACAGCCGCACCCCAAGACGTCTATTACTGTTTGACTAATATTTAATTGTTATAAATATTTTATGTTGATTTAATGTTTGTTAAATGGTAATTGGCATCTTAGAGTGTGTCTTTATTACTTATCTTTAGTCACATTATAATTCAAAAATATTTTCTTAGAGTACATTTCTTTAAATGTAGATTATCGTTGTTAAAAGTATTAAATAATTAATCTTTAAGTGATGAATTATGTATTTTAAACATTTATAATTTATTATATTTTGTGTATGCTAAGCTTTGCGTTAATAGCTTATTAAGAATCAAGCAATCAACTGTTCAATATTTAAATGAGGTCATTTTACACATTTATATGGTATAGTATAGACCGCACAACTTGTTATAATGTGTGAGAAAACACAAGTTACACTCGCAAATGTACAATCGCGTATGTACAAAATATCTAATATGCGGACAAAAGCTTCACTTTGTGTCATATAAGTATTGTGGCATAGTAAATCAAAAACGTTTTTAATTAAAAAAATATTTACATCCACAACAACGATCGAACTAAATAAAATAACAATATTAATAACCTATACTCGCGAAGTAGTGAGGCAGGTGTCCTTATGGCACCTAAAGCATCATAACACGTTGCGCCACCTATACTAGTTATATTTTTCTATACTGTGATTGATTTCTGGCCTAAATTAAAGCAATATAAAGTTGGTAGGATAGTGCTTTTTCGCATAACTAATTCGTTAGATAGTAAGTGAAATAAAAACGGGCTTATTGTGAATTTAAATTAAATATTGTCACGGTTCGCGATATTGTTTCTTAATCCCGTCCAGTAAGACAGGACACAAATTATTGCTCAGTTTGTTAACTTTATGAGATTTTTTGAACATTATGAAATCATGTTTTTATTTTAAGTTTGGGTTCAAAACCGTATGCCATAAACAGGATTGTTACCTTTCAACCTTTGAGTCAATGGTTAACTATTAAAATACTAACTTTATATTAGCTTATTTTCAATATTTTTTGTAATAGATATAAGCAGCTTCACATTTCCCAAAAGGACCAATTGTTAAGACACTCCGTTCCCTGCAGACTGATTCGTGTCGAGTGGTGGAATATAAGACATTGTCCTATAGAATTACTGTTTATATTATACTCACGATTGTTTTCATATTTTCTAATGAACTGATATTTCCATATAAAAATACTAAAAAATAAAGGAAAACATTTTTATACATAAATAGGAGACGCCGTCGGACACCACTTATAGCGTCTTACTGTATACTATGGGACTGGGTTTATTTCTCCGCTCTGGTAGACAAAGCGCGGCGTCGAGTTCCGCGACCCAGCGTGCAAATAATTCAACAATTGGGCGGAAACTGGGAAACTGAATGACGTAACACTATCCTGCTGGGCGGGAAAAAGCACTGCTTATTTTTTAATAACAGTATATTATATATTTTTACTAATTACAGAAGAGAAATTGAATGAATATGTGTGAGATTTATTGTCTTGTTGTATGTATATATATATATTATACTTTTGTAACTATGTATACAATGTACACAATAAAATATTTTGGTAGTTCACCATTGATTGAACAACAATTTCTAGTTGTCATTATATACTATTGTTTTGACTTAGTTTTTTATTTGAATGAATATAACTTTACTAGGAAGATTTTTTTTATTTTATTATTGCTTTAGTATGTTTTACCTAAAACGCAAATTAATTATGCTTTACAAAATATTTTTTCATCTTTATTTTTACTTTTTATTATTCGTAATTGAATAAATTATTAAGCATGTCGTGGCGCAGTGATACGGAGTTTGACTTTAAACGCGACGGTTGTGGGTTCGAACCCACCCGTGAGAATAATATATAACCGTTTTGTTGGTTAATCATGTTAGGTAACTATGACAAAACGCAACGTTGAGGTCCTCCACTTATAACGCAATGTGGGAACCGTACAGTCATGGACACAGCGTGAAACAAAAAAAAATTAAGTACCATTTTAAGCATCAAGTAATTTTATAAACAAATATTGTATAACCAACATATACATGAATATTTTTAATAAAAGGTGGTTTTATTAGCCGGTGGCTATTGCTGGAGTGAAAACTATAAATTTAAATCTTCATACTATGTAACAAAACAAAAGTTTTATTGTTTTATATAAATTCTTTGTAAATGTTAAATTTGATTAAAAATATCACTCGCCTTTAAATTATCCATTAAGCAAACTAATCATTGCAAATATGACCAACTGATCCCATTTAAGTTAACAAATATATTTATTATATTTATTTTGAAAGTATGTACTATATAGTATATTATTTTAAAAGTATGTTTCATAAATATGTATTTTTGATTTTTGCAGCTTCAAGCTTTTGGCCGCGAAGCTCAATAGGCAAAGGAAACCTTTTTCTCTTTACATCTCCCCTCTTTAAGAAGAAAAATGTACAGTTGTGATAACAAACTGAAAATAACTATCTATATAAACAGTAGTAGATAGAAAATGTATGAAAATTGACTCAACCATCAACGTCGTCTGCACGGTCGGGTCTTTCATTCCACAACCTAGCCCCGCACCGCGCGGCGCGTAGCCTAGGTGATTTTACCGTAAAGTATACCGCATAATTATGTACCGTAAAGTACTATTTCAATGTAAATGAAATACCAAAGGTGACTGTTATATTTATTTTGATAAGAGTGAATACCAAATTATAGAAAATATATTAACAATAACCATATGAATTTAAACTACATATATTAAAACGGTTAATGAGGCTCAACCAACATATACGATCGCGCACTATTTTGTAGATTTTATAAAGGACAATGTTTTGGTAGAACATTGTTTTTGTGTCTCATAAAGTTAGCCAAGCGTACGCCATGTAAGCGTTTAGGAAGCCCATTTTTTTAAACAACGAAATTCCTGGAAAAACACATATGAGAAAAAGTAGCCTATGTTCATCTCAAGACCCTTGAGTAACTCTATGATCTCTATCTACTACGTCACAGTTACTTTCGAATTTATAATATTGGCATGGATTGGAACAGCTATCACGATTACGACGGCCTCATAAAAATACAGACATTTAGATTAAGGACTTGTTAATAAATACTTTATTAATATGATTTATATATTATCACTAATATATAAGTAAATTTCCAATAAATTTTCTTATACAGACGAAATAAAACACCATATACTAATGAGTACATTAAACTTTATTTGGGCTCACTTGGTGTAGCACCTCTGATTTATCCTATATACACATACATGGATCCAAGTCATCCATTTTTGTAAATGACAACACGATCAGACGTGCTAGACAGCGGCGAGACAGTTTACACAATCAGTTTAAATTTATAATCATTAAATCATGATAGGATCATTGCATAAACTATCAATAGAAACTTATTACTGATGGAATATTCAAACCGACAATAAATACCCGTACTTTTACGTAACAAATTCAAAAATCTTAAAATAAGACAGTTAATTTGTAATTTTAGAAAATATTTGTACATGATTGTTGCACGCAATGATTTGATTGCAAACACAAAATATTATTTATGTAGTTATAATACCTGGCAAACTCAGGTCAGTATATTAGAAAGAGCCAAATCTTAATAATATATAAGGGGAGAAAAATTAGGGTATACATAAAAACATCTTAACGGTTCAAAATAAATCTAATATATACAAAAGGGCTCTTTAATACTAGGTCTTTTCACAAACTTTCACTTTAATAATGTATCAAAATAGCATATTGTTCAACACTTATTTTTGAAAAAAAAAAAAAGAAACTCAAAAGACTTATACACTGGTGTCCAAAACGCACTACTAGTGGCTCCCGCGCACTCCACACGTAAAGTTGCCGTTGACATCACGACGTTCAGCAATATACCTTTACCCAATTATAATCAGGCTTATGATTCACAAGATTTTTTACAATCTACGACATCTGGGCGATCGTCTAGAGATTCGGCGGCGACGACGGTCCCACTCATAATAGATACACTTCATAAATAATACAAAACTATCACAATGTTTTCATTAAATTAGCGAGATATTTACAAGTTGGAGGAGGAAGAGTTCGCGACGGTGAGGTTGAGCGGCAGGTCGTCCTCCGAGTCGGAGGTGGAGGCGGCCCCGGGCGCACGCCGGCCGCGGACCACCACCACGCTGCGCAGGCGCCTCTCGACCGTCACCGCCGCGCCCACGCCGCTGGGTCCAGCCTGCTCTTCCGGCCGCGACGTCTTGTCGGAGTTACGCTTGCGTCTCCTGTCTTTGCTAGATTTCTTGGTTTTCCGTTGCTTCCGTTTGGGCGGAGCCGTCTGTTTCCGCTTGGTCTTTTCGGCGTGGAGCTGCGTCCGGCGCTTCTTCCTCGTCCGGGAGCGGTACCTGGTCGAGTCCGTGTCGGAGTCCGTGCTGGCGTCGTACGAGGACGAGGAGGACGAGGTGGGCGTGGGGGAGCGGCGTCGCCTGCGCGCGGCCTGTTGCGCGGGCGTGGCGTGCATGGCGGGCGCGGGCGGCGACGGCGTGTAGGCGCTGTCGCTATCGCTGTCCGAGGCGGAGGCGGAGGCCGGAGAGGGAGGCGCGTGCTGGCGCAGCGTGAGCTTGACGAGGGCCGCGGGTGCCGGCACGGGCGTGTCATCAGGCTCGGCGTCTTGCACGATGACGTCGCTGTCGGAGCCCAGCAGATCGACGACCTCGGGCGTGCGGTCCTGCGGCGGCTTGATATAGCCCACCACCATCACCTCGGAGGAGTCGTCATCGGTGTCGGAGTGCGAGATGGTCTCGATGGGGACGACGTGGGCGGCGGTGGGGGCAGAGGTGGGCGCGGCGGGCGCGGGCTCGTGTATGTAGTGTCTTGGATAGGCGGGCGCGGGCGCGGGGGCGGCGACCGCAGGCGACGGCGCGCCGGGCGCGGGCGGTAGGCCCGGGCGCGAAGAGCCCGCTGCAGGCTCGGAGCTGGACACCACCATGATGTCGGAGTCGACGCTGGCCTCAGACTCGGAGCTGGACAGTACCTCGTTGATCATGTTGGACACTCTGTTGTCGGTGGTGTACTGAACGTTGCGGTCATAGCCGGTCATGTCGTAGGGCGTCGACGCGAAGCAGTACAGCTCGTGGAGGAAATGCACGGTCCTCTCTCCAAAGTAGCGTTGCATGACGTTTCTGAACTCGCTGGAGTTTATGTGGTACTGGGGGAGCAACTCTAAAATTCTCGCTATGACATAAGAAATGTGCCCTGCATTTTCATTCAACAGATAATGGAGCTCTCTATTCAACCACGGTACTAACCGATGCATTTGAGAATCATTGTACCTACAAATAAATGATTGAAATTAATAATGCTTATATTATTTGAAATGACACGCGACACTGTTGGTGTGGCGGTTACCTGTAGAAGTCGGGCGTGCAGTCGCGGAAGCGGCCGGTGAAGTCGGGCAGCGGGCGCGCCCACAGGTTGTAGCGGTAGACGGTGCGGCGGAAGGAGGCGGGCGAGCGGCGGCGATAGGCTGACGGGAACACGTCCGCCACCATGGGGTAGCGCAGCAGCAGCTGCTGGATCGCGAGCGACTCGCGCCGCGGCAGCGTGAACGTTGTCCTATGGTTCAATACATTTATACTTACACCCAATTACTGTGATCGCGATAGTTAGATTATAATTATTTTCATTTCCTCAGTCTGCTAAAATAAAATGCGCTGTTGAAGTGGTTGACTCAACACATATCACGTGTTTGGGCAAAAAGCGGAGAACAAAGTGTCTTGACATTAGATTCTCTTTGCTTATTCTGTTATGTAGGATAAAGCTCGAAGTTAAAATCTTTTATTAAGTTTTTTTCTCTATTTATTTTTTGTCTTTTATTGATGTTTTAGTAACAAAAATAGACAGAGTAAACTATCATAATATGTACTGTACTGTACTTGTTAACTCAATCTATTACTAAAAGGAAAGTCGAAAGGCAGCTATTAACTTATGTAAATTGTAACTTTTTACTTAAGAAACCTTTTTACTTAATATTAACATATTTTGTGTTTGATTTGTTTTCATAAAAAAATATTGTTGGGAATCAAAGATAGACATAGAAAGACTTATAAAGCTGAACGCCTAGAGGAGTAGCTTCGGCAGGTGAGCATTGCTCTTCATTAGAAAAAAAAACGGACAACCATGAGTCGGGCTCGCCCACCGAAGGTTCCATAAAAAATTGGAGGTCTTAAACTTTTTCTGAAATTCAGGCTCAACTTAGCCAGAGCCCTATCATCTGATAGGGCTCTGGCTAAGTTCTAAATTTTATAAGATAAGTTCTGTCTAAATCTTGCCCCCCTTTTAAGATTTTTATTTTTTAGGATTTAACCACAAATATATAATTTTCAGATTTTTTCTTGGACTAGCAATACTTGTAGTTGCTAGCTGCTAAATTTCATCATTCAAGGTCAACTGGAAGTACCCTATTGATTTTGATTCTCTGTATAGTGTCGAAAAACACGTTTTTTGCGATATAAACGGCCATATCTTTTAAATAAATGTAAAAATACGGTTTTTGTTTTCAGGAAATCATGGGGGCGTAGAGCATGACCTGAGTACATGTATCCCGCATAGAGCAGGGTAGGCAGAGGGAACCTAGTGTTAATACACTCCGTTCTCCACTTCAATATTACCTCTGCAATATCTAAATAATACCTCTGCAACATATAAGTATTGCCGCGGTATTATATAGAATACCAAAATTATATTGTTGGTAGCATATAGGTGCATATAGAATATTAGACAATAATTATTTTTTTGCTTCTCTGTAATCAAGTAAAATTATTACATAGTTATCAATACTATTTTAAAGATGTCAGTCTGTGAAAGTGCAACTAAGAGAATCCAACAGTGTGATGATCTGATTATCATAAAATTAAACTTTCGCTCTAGCCTTATAAGTTACAACTTAAATGTGAATATATAATATTAAAGAATTAAGTTGTATATTTGAAAAAAAATTGGAAATTAATAAAATTGTATTTTAAAGTGTAAAATAATAATTACATAAGTATGTTTACTTGTAATTATAATCAATTGTTTGTAACATTCTTCCTTTGAAGACTCAGTTTATTTTGATGTTTAGTTTAAATAAAATATATTATTTGTTTATTTCAATCAAGATAAAATTTATACTATGTACATTACAACAACAGTATAAAAACCAACTAGACTGAAATACGTTACAATAATATCCGGACTCTGAAGTGGAGATGGACAGGTCACATAGTCAGGGAAATGGAAAAGTAGAGCAAAGAAATTTTGGCATCCTAGGGGCAAAATAAGAAAGAAAGTATGAGATAAAATCACTGGTAGGCCAGCAAAGTATAGCCGTGGTCATATGCCACCTTATTCATTATAATAATATAATCACGTCTATCCTTCAAACATGTCGCTATCAGTATGACGTATAAAAATACGTAAAAATGTAAAATGTGTAAGTAGGTTGTTTAATGAAACACTGTGTTACATACACAGTACATAATAATTTCAGTGGAAACTATTTTCTTGTTTTGTACTTTTTAGAGCTTGTAGTAGTCGAGTTTTAGTTTATAAACTTTCTTTTTATCCATGAATGCTTTCTTATGATGCCATCGTGTAAAGTTATGATAACTTATAGACGTCTTATCAATACCTCTTAAATATATTGTGATGCTTCTTGACTATGTTGTAAGTCTATTATAATCATAGTAGACACATATCAAAATTGCCAAATCTTACTTGCTTTAATCTTTATAATCAGGTTTTGCTCTTCACTTGAATCTCTACAGTATGAAAAAAGGTTACTGTAATGGCTCCTCCCATCTGTAAAAGTGCTTGAAAGCAAAATTAATTTCCTTAGCCAACCACACCTATCAATATATACAGCTACCAATTTTGAGTTGCAGGAGGACTGAAACCCTGAAACCATCACCTTACATAATATCAAAGGGCCGCCGGATCTAAGAAGATCGAAGGGAAGGTGGAAGCGGGCTGTTCCTATCTAAATGAGAGAGAGGGAAACAGACCAGCAACAAAAAACTTTGCCTACATCCAAACTGTATGTCTTCCAATCGGAACTTTGCGCTTTTGTTAGGGCTGCTCAAATTGTGGCAGACAGTCCAACATTCTAACCGATTCTAGATCATCACTGGAACGTTTGAGGAACCCGAGTCAGTCCACTCTATAGTTAAGGCATTTAGGGAAAATTTTAAATCAGAGAACAAGGGAGGAAAATTAAACTTTTTTGGCTGAGGGCATATGTGGATACTGCAGAGAATGCACATGCTGATGAATTAGCGAAAGATGTTGCACTCACAAATACTGCCCTGAACTATGATTATAAATTACACATACACTTACACATTTATTTCCCCACATTACCACACTCCCACATGACTAGATTGCCTGTCTAGTAGAGATTTTTTAATGTGAAGCCCACCTTTTGAAAATATTTTTATGAATATAAAATTGCACACCATTGTGCAATAAAGGATAAATACCTGTATCTAAATCTCCTATTGGCTGCAATCATATCATAGTCACTTCTTTGTTCTGTAATGTCTTCGGACTCTGGAAGTTGCTGGTCCACCATGTATTCCTCATATTGATTGTTAGATTTAACATTGTGAATGATTGATCTAAAAACTTGCTTACACAAAGGACATTCTGCTTTTACCTGAAGTAAAATAGTAAGTATAACAATATTACCTTTTTTTACCATTACGCAAGAGATATGGAGCGAAGCAGGTACATAGCAGGGTAGGCTGAGGGAATCTAGTGTTAAGACACTCCATTCTCCACACAAAGCAATATTTTCCAGAAATTGCATATGGAGTGGCAGAATCCTGTGCCGTCCTTTGTCTTATAATCAGAGTAAAGAATGGAAAATATTTAATTCCTCCAAGTGGGAATCGAACCCGTAACCATCTACAATCAGACAGCCTTAATGTTAGTTAATTTAAAATATTTGAAATTTATGCAAAATAGATCTATTAAGAAAAACACTGATTATCATTTCTTTACTAAATAATAATAATGTAACTCAAACAGACATATTTTTAGCAATATTTTCAAATGGTCTCTAATAACTTTGTTTGTGTGATAAATTTCAAAACTATATACATTAAGGTTACTTAAATTTTATCTCATCAATAATTAATTTAATTTAGTATATGTATATATTGCTATTTTTATGTTTCATTTTATTTTTAGATCAAGAAAATTGTATAAAAATCTACTTACTCTGCTCCAAGTAAGTAAGCATTTGAAGCAAAATTGATGGAGACAAGAGTCAGTAAAGGATTTATTGCGGCATGTACCAAGACATATGGCACAATTGGGTGGTGGGGAATTTCTTCCATCTTCAGGAAGAGGAATCTCATCTAGTTTCTTGTCATTATTAGAATTTGGTGGCTCACTTAAATCAACTTCTGTTTTAGCCTCCATGGCAGTATACTTCTAGCTAAAATAACCACCGGTTCTAGTATCTTATATATTATTTAGAGTTACAATCCCATCTACATATAAATAAACATTCATATAACATAAATATGTAACAAATAAAACTATTACTGAAAGATCACAAGTTCATTTAACATTACGATTTTAACAATAAATATCTACATTCAAATAATCATTAATATAATTGCATTAAACAATTAAAAATGCGCTTTTTTGAAAATTAAAATCAGAAAAAATTATACATTCAGAATGAATTCGTATACAATTTACGTGTCTACTTTAATATATGTTACCGAGATTATTAAATGCTTATTGCAATTAAGTCATTATTTGTATATGGTATAGTAACAATCAAAATGCAGTTTATAACAACATAAGCTTAAACATTGTAAAAATGGCAATGTACATTAAATCTCAGAATGCTTTTAGAGTAAGGTTTGTCATATACTGTCTTGAAATCTTGACAAACAAGTCTAGTCAATGCAAAATAAGTCATCGATTACCTTTTCATATGTGTTGAACAATCAATAACATTTAAGTGGAATCATCCGTACCACACCTGCAAATCAGTGTTTTTTCATAAAATTATATATTATATTATCGTAGTGCGTGATAGGTGCTGTTGTACAATTTACAATTTACTTGTATCTTGACAAGAAACGCACTAATGTTTACACACGAAAAATGCAATCAATTATAGTAGTATTACTTTATACTCTTTAAGTAATTTCATGGGACTTTATTTGGTAAAATTATTAAAATGTAATAGAGTATATTTACGTACTATAAGCAAGTATAGTATAGAAATAACATGCGATACCGCAACCACTCTTTGACATTTTATTATTTCTTTGTATTTAACATTTTGTCATTAATATTGGAAGCTTTGGGTTTTTGCTAGCTAGTTATTTTTTCCTACAAAACAAATTAAATTCCATCTATTAGAAAAAATAAATTAAATGTAACACATTACATTTCGAAAACAAAAGACATTTCCTTGAACTTAAATGATCAGTTACAATTTTTTTTTAATTTATCACTTGTTAAATATTATCTACTATTTTTATTACTTATTATTTTTAATAATGTTTAATTCAGCAATAAAACAAATACCAGTAGTAATTTCTAATATACAGATATTTCTGGTAGCCCAGTCACATCCTTATCTAAACTATTCTGAATATTACGTATTATAGTAATAAAGATTGTAACAGTTGTCTATATTTACATGACCGACATTCATCATGTCTTCTCCATTTTACGTGAGATTGGCGTGATACTTCACGCTTCAACTGGCACGCCGACGAACCATAAGTAAATAAACAGAAAGGGAACACAATAGCAATACTTTTTTTTGATAATGTCAAAGTCAATATACTTCGACATTGTCAAATTTTCCACGATCATAATAAGTTTAGAATAGGAATTTTCAGGAGTAAGAATAATAAAAGATTACATTTTTTCTCACAATCAACACGAGATGGGTGTACTTAAAAAGGTTACTCAAATTATTGTTCTGTAATTGTTTCGTTTGTTGCAGATGTTGTGATTATATAATTGCAGCGTATACGATAACTATAAAATATAATTAGACTATAAAGGTTTTCTATAGATTTAAGTCATCAAAAGTCTAAGTATAGAGTAAAAAGTGGAAAGTATACTTTATACATTACGTTTCGAAACAATATATTAAGAAAATCATATTCTTATGTTTTAGACTACGGGCCTAGTTGGCTTAGCAGTAGCTCCTAATCCCCATCATACACTAGGAGCGCTCTACGGAAAAATCCTTCGAACACTGCAGAAAATGCCAGAAACATCTGTATATCGAAAGTATACTGAACAAATAGTTAAAGAGAGGGCTGCTGTCTTAAAACAGGTAAATTAATTTGTTAGGTTATTGTTTCATATTTTTTATTTATACAAAAATATTTATTCTCTCTCTGCTTTACGCTGTATTGTGCCTTAACTCTGTTTGGCAGAGGGAATCTAGTGTTGAGGAACTCCATTCCCCACTTTCTGCCAAATTTTTGAGGCTAGTGGCAATACTGAACAATGCACTTTGTCTTAGTACCAGTGCAAAAAAATAAAATTATTAATAAATAAATATTACAAATAGTTTTATTTTTTAAAAAATTGTTTTTTGATGGCATCAATATAGGAAGAAAAAAAATGCTTGTTTTTGTAAATTTCAGACCAAAGATACATATGAAATTGAAGCCAAAATTAACTGTGGCCAAGCAGAAGAATTAATAGTCCAGGCAGAGAATGAATTAAATTTGGCTAGAAAGATGTTGACATGGAAGGCATGGGAACCTCTAGTTGCAAAACCACCTAAGGGCCAATGGGACTGGCCTCCAACTAAAGCTTAAATTCTTTAGCAACCATACATTTAATTATTACATAATTTATTTTTAACTTGAAATAAAACAGAAAGTAATAGAAATTAAATAACATTTTTATTTTCTAAACAAAATCTTTAGAAATAATGGTTCACCTTTTGTTTAATATATCATTGTGTACATATTAATAATATCAATTTTCAACAAACAATATTACATAGATAGCAACAAAGTTATATTAATGCCAAATATGACATAATATTACTTTACTCATAAAAATTGACAGATTTTAAATATGTGTAAATTTTTTGTGTTTTTTTAAATAAATTTCTTAAATTTTTTAACTTATCAAAAAATGGACACCTTAAATACTGTTAAGTACATAAATCATAAATACACTAAGCTATTACACATTCCTTGTATTTATTTTAAAGAAATCATTAAATGCATAAATTTTTAGCTATTTTTTAGTAAAATAATAAATATTGCAATATAACAATAAAGTTATACAATCAATTCATTTGAGTGTGGTTCCAGTATTCATCTGTGCACACATAATATCCAAGTTTTAAGCCCAAATAAAGAAGTAATTTCATAATGTATACTATAAAACTATTTTTTACAGTACAATCTTAATAAAACAACAGACATACTTAAACATAATAAAATTTCATACAAGTGACACTTAAGGTACATAAATAAAGAAGATAGTTTTACAACTAGAGACATACATCATCATAAATTACATTACAAATGAAGGGAAGGGAGGCCAGGGTATAGACAAAGTGTGTCAATGGCTTCAAAGAAGTCCTAAAATTCGTGATTTCTTAAATATAATATCAAAGTATTAAAATACAAATATCATGTAAATAATAGTAACTTCAGAAATGCTATTCTTAATTAATAATTTCTATTTACAATTGCAAAGCGTGATATATTGCTTTGTGAAGGTTGCAGGTCTCAAAAATTATGGAATTATGGTGTCGTAATTTATTGAATGCTTGCTATAGATAATATTATTAAACGTGACTCTTAGAAGTAACTATTACTATAAGTAAAGTAGTAAGCTTCATATAAGTAAAAAAATTTACAATGAAAAATATTATATAAAGAACAGTCAAGTATAGAAGAATATGCAATAAAAACATATACAAGGCAAAAGTAGCAAAATATATAAAGCTCATAATTTCAGTGTATGTAATATAATAGTAATCTTCATTAAGCACAGTAGTTTATTAATATATTCAAAATATACAGTAAATTAAAAATGTTAATAAAAAAAATAATAAACTTACACCAATACAGCACAATCAGATTTTTTATTTATATTTGAACAACAAATATAAAAGCTTAGAAATTATCTTATGTTGAAAAATAAATCTAGCCCTAATTATAAAATAAATAAATATGTTGTAGACATAAATGCATTCTTTTAACTATTGATTTAAAATGCTATTTGTTTGACTTGGAATATCTATAATACATCTTTGGCATGTCACTGCAGCACATCATGTTGTATTACATCATCATTTTATCTTAAAAATTAAATACCTCAATGATGTATTTAAAATTAAATTAATGTGCTATTTCACATATAAAATTTGGCACAGTGTAATCATATGAAATATTTGTTAATAAATCAATAAAATAGCCAAAAGAAAAGCATATAACAAATAAAAACTTTACAAAATTCAATTTAATCTCATTGGTACATTTGTAATATGTTTAAACATTAAAGGTTATCCAAAAATAAATCGCACATTAAGGAGGGGATGAAACAACTGAATGACAATGCTAAATCACACTATCATGTAACATTGATATCACTCACCACTGCTGTGTTAGATCTAAAATTGCAAAATACTTGTTATGCACAGGGGATCTCACAAATGTGATTGACCAGTTGTGACAACGAGTATGCTGCTGTGCTGTGACATATTTTGTGGATAGCCACATATGTGAAAAAGAAATTATCATTTATATGTATATATAAACTATAAATTACCGTTTATTACTGCAGGGCACATGCAAATTACAAATGAGTAACAAACTATTTCATTTAAATATTTGTTTATACAAATTGATAATGGTAATTTACATTTCAAGCTATTTAAACCAGATTAATTGCATATATTTTGGTATACAAAAATACATTTACTACAACTGTATATAGTTTAAAATGTATCTTTGAATACTAAAATAGACACAATTAGTGTGGTTAAAATACTTTAATTTAAAATGAGTGAGAATTAAAAAGCAAAAACCGTACACCTTATTATATGGTATTTATAATGGTAACTTTCTAATTACAATTTATATTCTTTTATTTTGTGTTCAAACTTACCAATGTATAGAAAAAAAGATAATATGACTAAGTTAACTTATTTTTTTAAAACTTAATACACTCATTTCTAAAAAATAAATAACTATATAAATAACTCATTTTACAATACTTCCATTTGAACTCTTTTGTTTTGAAATTAATTAAATAATAAATATTGTAATTAAGTAGATGTAACACCTTTTCTAGCTACAAGCAAGTTTAACACGGGGTGTTTTTTAATGTAACTGACTGCTTTTTTGTGTGTAACCATTGTAAAATCGTAACCATTGCATTGTAGAATTTTATCATGCATTCTCAATCCTGATTTTGCAGCTGGACTACCTTCATGTACTTCAGTAACATAAATTCCCTAGAAAATAAGTCAATAATAAAAATAACTATGTTATCAATGTTGTTATTACTCAAAATTGTTATAATTCTATGAAAGAAGAGAAAGAAATATATATGTTTTTCTCACTTACATTGTCTGTGTAGCCCTGAGGGCTTTTACGATAATCTTGATCAATACCACCGCCTATTTTGAAACCGCATTTCATGACTTCCCGCCCCTCTGCATCAACACCAGCCTCTTTTTGAAGGGTTATAGGAATCTGTGTAACATTAGAAGTCTGAAATATAGTGGAAGCAAAGATATAAGAAACAAAACAAGAACTGGGAGTGGTCTTACACTTAAACATTCCATAGCCGTTCCGGCTTGGTGTTGAAATGCCATTTTCGCCATGGTGCTGGTTTAATATAGCTTTTAGCCAAGCAATACGAATAATAACTTATGTATATTTACGAAATTCTATGATTTGATAATAATTACAAGCGTATAACTACACTAGCACACATTTGACATAAGCACAGATTCATGATATTTCATATTCATAACTTACAGATTGAGATTATTATTAGACACTTCATATTAGGTACCGTAATTAATTTTTAATTTGTAAAACGCACATTTAATGTGTGAAAGCAATAATATTGTAATTAAGTGTTATGTTCTATATATAACTTTAAATTATCTTTTTTGTCAATTAGTATGACAAGTATGAGATGATAACTCGGCGTACATATACATTGTTCGGGCAGATCTTTCTGGGAAATCGTAGGTGTATATGTATTTGAAAAGCAAAGCCAAATTGTCGTGAAAAAGTAATTCACACCAAAACACCAATTGGCCCTGTAGGATCCAGCCTCATTTGGAGTACTAGTCGCATCTCTGGGCTGGTGCACTCCTATATCAGCTTAAATCTTTTGATTGTATACAACGTAGAGGGGCATCTTCACTGATGCATCGAAGCTCTCGAAGGAGAGCTGTGTTGGTGCAGCCTGTTGGATACCAAAATTCAAAATTCTTCTACAATTTAAATGCCCTCCCG
>FAPJ01005515.1:1928-12499 GCA_001485985.1 Heliconius ethilla aerotome | reverse complement strand
GCGAGGAAATGAAAATAATAATTCCCCTGAGTGGAACTCATATCCACGACCGTCGCGTTTACAGCTGGACGCTTTAGCCCCTGCGCCACGACGGCCTCTCGACGCCTAAAATAAAATTGTAAATATTATTACAAACGTTTTTAATAAATACGACAATTTGTATAATCCTAATCTCAAATAAAAATTAATGTGTAATTATTTTTTTATTTTTAACATTTTTAGTGTTATTCCACCCATAGGAAAGAAGTATATATATTTAGAAAACGTATATAAATTGGCTTAATTTCAGGAGATAACAACCTCCCATTCGGAGCATGAGAGAACCAACAGTATGTGTTCATCTGTCAACTCTTTAGCTTCGGCGTGCACTCACAAAAGTCGGAAACTCTCTGCCGCGCCTCAAGACGGCTCGATACCCTGGTGTGGCTGCTGGGGGGCTGGGTGTGTGTGAATACAGTGAAGTGAAAAAAACGTTTAAATAAAGACTATTTATGGATAAAACAAACAGTTTTAGCGTTAAGGAAATAGTGATTTTATTGTATCTGTCAAAATGTCATTTTTAATAATATATAATTGCGTTCAATATGTTTATTATCTATGGCAGCATAGCCATTTTTTGTGATTATTTGTCTGATTTGTTTTTTTATATTTTATTTAAATATTAAATATGACATTTCGATAGGTACGAAAGTATTATTATCCTTTATTTATTGTGATATTTCATTCAATATTTGCATTTCCTAGATAACTAGTTATTTTTTTTGTAAGTTAGCTAGAAAAGTAATTTAAATACCTACAGTTAACTTGAAAGAAATAAACACAATTCGTAAGTTACTCCGCCTCTTTAAGGATATCCCATTTAAACCTTAAAAACAATCCTTTAATGATCTATCATAGTAAATAAAGTTAGTATTGAAATATGAAATAATAAGTTCAAATGTAATGTACGTGAAAATACGTAGTATGAGTTTGGTCAGAATATTTAGAATGTCACATAATAGGTCCTGTCACCTGTGTGGATCGTTTCATAGGTTTTATAAAGCTATGTAAGGTTTAAATGTAAATAATGTAATACAGTGAAGTTCAGAATGAAAATGTAAAATAAATAATTCACTCATATTATGGATTTTTTTCTGTATGTTATTTTTCTTGCAATTGTTATCCTACTCAAAAGCAACATAGATATCCAACATTTAATTTCGTGTTTAAGCACTAGCAGATACATTTGTAGGTGCTGTAGATTATAAAGGCTGCAAATATTGTGGGGCGCCAATTTTGCAATTGAATTAAAATTTTCAAAATCGACACAAGAGTGTAGTGAATATAGAAGAAAATAAAACAAAATATTATTACATAGATGGTTATTTATTATAAAATATGACACATTCTTTTGAACTGTGTTTTACAGTTATTTGAGACGCACATAGCAAAATTGTTTATACTGACACTTCAATTATTATTCGACCAACTTAAGCAATATTTTTTTTTCAGACAGTCCTAAAAGTTTAAAATAACAACAAAAAGTAGTAAAATATTTTTATTTTTGCTTTTTGAATAGTAATTGAAGTATCAGGAAACGAAGCGTACATTGATTCTACTTTAGAACATTCGAGAACCTACCAAAATTAATGAGGGACGCGAAAACAAACTTAAAATCACATTGTATAGCAAATTCGTTCCAAAAAATGGCACATTAATAAAAAAAAATCAGTTTAATATAAAACTGTTAAAAATCGCATTAAACAACAAATATATGGCTTTGAAAATAAAAAAATAAATAAATAACTCGAAATCAATCAATGTACAATATTTACATCGAATATTTATACGAAATGTATTTAAAAAAACAAAAAAGGGGACGTGGAGTATTAGTGAGAAGCGAATATGTTTAGAAAAGGATAGTATAGATATACATAAATAGACAAGTTACTTGCATTTTTCCTTCCTAAATCATACAAAAAAATCATATACCTCTATTTTAATACATTTTTAAGGAAACTAATAAAAAAATTAAAATCATTCAATTAAGACTTAAAAATCCGTTTAATTTTGTCATAAAAATTAAACAACTAAAAATATTTATTAATTATTTACAAATTCAAATAACTTGTCTACTAGATATATATTATATAATAAAGTAGGTTCAGTTATTTTTCCTTCCATTTGTAATATATAGTAAAATATAAAAAATCCCGCATCATTCCCCTATTGGACACGATCGTCTCTTTCCCGCGTGATATAAGAACAACGCGCGAGAAAGAGACCGCTATATTGTTCATAATGATAAAAACTTACGTAACACCTTATTTTACTTAACTCGAGACATCTAATATATTAAATACTTAATGATAGTTACATCGATTTCACATTTAAAACGCAAACATAATTATAGAAATTGCATTTCTTTCTATATATAAAAGCTTCGAGTAGGATACATTTTACATTATGCGAGTTTGAACCGAAATAGATTTTTAAAACATTGCACTGGATATAAAATTTATAATTTTAACTTAATTAATAATAATTAAAAGAAAAAAAGGAAGATCAACGTATAATTGAATATCATAAAAGAATCGAGTACATAAACGATGATATTGCAAAAAATTTAGTCACTACTTAAAATCTACAGAACTATTAAGACAATTTACTACATCAATTTGTTGAATTCATCATTAAAAATATATATAAACAAACTATACACAAAAAAATTAAAATCATATTTAATCTGTTCACACAAAAAAATAATAATGACTAAATTTTTCGCCAATTCTCACAACAAATTAGGAAATATTTAGAAATAAATATACATATAAAAATATGTTTTTTGTATATATGAACATAATGTCTATCATCAGTCTATTAAAAACCACTTAATAGGCCATCCGCTTTATAAACGGACCTTAACTTCGCCTAAATATTTCAAAACTCTTAAAACTAAATACAATAAATGTGATGTGCATAGAAAAAAAAAACAAAATAAAAAAATATAATCCATTCTTGTTAATGTTAATTAAAAAAAGTCCGCTTTTAAATTAATGGACGTCAATATTATAAGCAACAAACAAAATTACATTGAGATCGATTTCCTCTAAACGTATGCGTGTATATAAGTAAATAATTGTTAATAATATATCAATTTGTTACAATAATTTAAACATCAAGCTACACTCAAAGGCAATCCATATATTATAAAAAAAACCAAAATATTGGCCATTTAAACATAAATTGTAAATTATTTATTTAAAATTTAATTTGGTATGTAAATAAAAAATCAGTCTCGTACAAAATTGAAATACAATTCGAGCTGCTTTAAATTGGACAAAATAAAAAAATATTATTAAAAAAATAACGGGCAAGCCTGATAGGCCAAAAAAATAAGCGTTTTTGGCAAGAACTTTAAAAAACAAATGTCGTAATCCGAGGACATAATCACCGTATTGTTGTTTTATTTTTTTGTATTGTCGAATAAAATAAAATAAAGTTTCATACACAATTACCACAATAATTATATATATACGTATCCACTATATTACATTATAGATAATCCGAATAAATCGGCTGACGGAATGTGCACGGTGTTTCATACATACCGACTTACAATAAAAAATCCTCATTGATAAATATTTGTGCAGTTCTTAACTAATAGCGACTACGTTTTAAAATACTGATCCAAATTTAGTCAATACCCCCAAATTTAGTCCATTCATATAAAAAAGCGTTAAATACGGAAGCGACGCGGTCTAAGCATAATATGATATGACTTTTCCAAACTGTTTGCAGTCAAAAAATATGTATAACCGACTTCTATTAACAGTTAGCATTAACAATTAACTTTCAATACACGAACTGTTAAATATTGTTATATAAAAATGGGTCGAATATAACAATTGTAACATAAATTTTGTGACAGCAACAATCTCTCATACAATATAATCAATAATGACATCGTCACATCACAAAAATCTGCCATCTTGTATAGTATTTTATTATATGTTAGATTTTACTGTTTAAGTCCAAAATGTTATATACTCGTTAGGAAGTCGGTTAAGGTGACCGCGGTACGATATCGAGACGCACTATCACTGGAACGGTATAACCTTATAGTCCACGACGTGTCACACGTCGTCCATCACAAATGCTACATGCATTGTGGGTTCCTAGAAGGGAATATTATATATATATTTATAAAAATGTTTAGTTAAGAAATAACAATTTAAATATGTTAAATTGTATATTAACTATTGATTAATTAACTAAGAATACAAAAATTATAGCATTTCTAACTTTTGACTTTCATATTTGGGCTAATCTATTACTTTTATACATTTTTAGATGAAAACTACATTTTCATTTTTATAATATCTATATACAATATATATAAAAGGGACAGAAATTCTACCTCGCTACTAATTCTTGTTTTGCGCAATATGACAATAAAATAGAACTTAATGTCAAGATATTCAATCTATATGTAAAAGATACCCAAATAAATTTAAGGATCCTGCTGTCTTTTGACCTTGAGTCCAGATGTTTATAAATACTCACCCATTGCCCTCACACCATAACAAAGGCCTCCTGCCCTCTAAACAGGAAGGGGTGCTGGTCTATCATGGTCTGCACAATGTCCTCCAGGTAGGGGCGGGTCATCTCGAAGCGGCCCATGTCCGAGAACTGCACGGGCAGAAGTGTGGGCCACCAGCAGATGGCGAGGTTCTTGCTGTCCATTGAGTTCAATTTTGAATTGTCTGCCACCCTGTAGAGCAAAGTTGTGTTGTTTTTGAAAAGACAAAAATATATATCTATATAAAAAATATATTAAAATGAATGCCACAAAGATGGCAATGCCTCGTCATGAAAGTTTGATCATTATGTAAACAGTTTTATATATATATTAACTTAAATATATTTAACTATAATTAACAAAAGTCAGAGCAACTGAGAAAAAAAGATTTGTAAAGTTAAAGTTTAATTGGGATAAAAAGAGGGATAATATAATTGAGACATAATTAATAATAGCTAATAGGAAACCAAAAGAAGTTTAGTATTTTAAAATGAGCTAGCATAGTGTTTTTGTTAGTTTTTGATCAATAAATAATGTTGCTTGATGTTTATGAAACTCATAAAAAGATATAATCGCTTGCAATAGTCCTATATGTTCATGAACTACAGAAACCTCTTAAACCAAAATCAATGACTATTAAATAAAAAATTTTAGATACACAAGTTTAGTAGATCAGGCAACACAAGCAACCATAAAGAGGCGCAGTACCTGGCGAAATGGTGCAGCAGATAGTCCAGCGTGGCGCGCGCAGGCGGCGTGAGCGCGGACGCGAGTAGCGCCCGCAGCGCCAGCAGCCGCCAGCTGCGGTCCTTCAGCTCCACGCCACCCGCTATGCAGCCGCGCATCGCTGCAACGTGGGGATTAGTTAAATCGTGTAATCATAAAAAAAAAATTACCTCAACTTTTCACCGGGAATGTGTTAACCACATAATATATCGAGATAGACAGTAACCCCCGAGTTGGAGTCGAATTAACAAGAGCGGCATTTACTTTGATATACTCAAATAAATAATAACATTAGACAAACATACCAGCAATGTCTTCCAACTGCGCCATACTGGTCTCGTCCAACAAAGGAGGTAGTTTCTTCGAGAAGAAATCCTTGAGAGCGGTCGCTACTGCATTCACTGGGATATCTAGTGACTCTAAATCTATGTTGGGATCTGGAAATTATTTAAATAAATATAACTTATAATAAAATTTATTAAGTGTTTAAAATCGAAAGAGATTATCAATTCCACTGTTTTTTTTTTCGTTTTTCATTCATTTTCAGGAATTTTGACTGAAAGAACCGATTGAACCGATCAAAGACGATGACGACCGATGTTTAGAAGATAATCAGTTATTGAATTTCTTTGTAATATGGGTATTTGTTTGATATTCTATTGTTTGGCGAAATCTCTACCTTTGCATATTTTTACTGGAAAAATATTCCTTTTACAGAAGTCGGTTGAAAATTTTCATTTTGTTTTATCTTCCCTTTGTTTACCGCATATAACAGATTAAATAGACGAAATTTAGTTTTAAGATCCTTTCCCATTTTACACACATTTTTTACATATTACATATTAAGCGGCAGAACTCAACACCGCGCTTTGTATTGTTACCAGAGCGAGGAAATAAAAAATAATAAATAATTAATTCCGAATCGAAGCCACAGCTATCTTGTTTACATCATCATATGTAACAAAAGTAGTATATTACATACCATCATAAAACTTGCTAAACAACATATCGACGTGCGCTCGGTTGCCGGGTACTCGGTACAGCCCCTCAGAGGCGAGACCTTCGTGCTCTATGAACTCTATACACTTCTCCACGAAAAGAGGAACGCCGTGGGGACCCTGAAGTAGATTAAATTATTATTATTGGTTTTAGTGTCTTGGATATATCCGACATATAGAAGGATAGGCCTCTAAAGTTTTTACTATGAATAGAAAGACAATATACATTTATTTTAAATACCTGAGGTCCCCAATTCTGTATAGAATTTGTATTTTGCAATTGAGATGAGTTCTTCTTGTCTTTACTCTTTGAGAATTCCTATGACATATAATATTTTTTATTAAAAGTACAATACTTCACATTTTGCATAGTATCTGTTGGAGTAACATTTTGTTGAAGCCGCATTTGCTCTCTTACTTATTTAAGTAACAGTTAAATAAGTTGACGTAGCGTGATAACAACTTATAGCTTAGTGACCAACCAAACGTGACGTCATCACTTAGTGTAAGATTACATATTCAACAATTTTAAATAGAACATAGAGAGATATAGTAATTATTAAGATAAAATTAGAAATATTGAAAATATAAATTTGTTCATATAAATTTCAAAAGATCCACCCCAAGAAGTAATCCACTCTAGAACCGTTAATGTGTGACGTCATTAGTCACTATCCAAGTCTAAAAGGTACCTTATGCCGTCTATCATGTTTCCCGAACGCCTGCCTCCGCCGCGAGTCTGCAGCCGACGAAGATGAGTTGTCTTGAGCGGACGACGGGTATTCACCGGATAGCATCTGAATATTCAAAACATTTTTTTTTGTTTTTTGATTACTATATTACAGTTTACAGTCGCACGCTTGTGCGCTCAACTTTAATCGCGACAGGTTGTTGGTTCGATTTCCACGCGAGGAAATAAAATATTTAATTTCCTCGAGAAAGATCCTCGCGTCAGAACACTCTGTTTCAACTAATTTTCGAGAAATTGAGTGTTTTGATTACCTTGTTGAATATAACATAGCATTTGAATAAATTCATAATATTCTTTATAAAGGATAGAGTGTGAAGGTACAAACGATACACATACATATATTAATTTTAAAAAAGAAACAAAATAAATTATTAATATGACCTTATGAGTGGGTTCATGATGAGGGGGCGGTGGTAGAGGTCGAGGTCTTCGCGTCTCTCCATCAGAACTGCCTTCGCTCGAGTCACTCGCAGCTGCTAGAATAAAATAATTATTAATTATATGTAACAAAATTACTTATAAACCTGGTAAAAGAAATCGAAATACTGAAATAGGAACACTCTGACCAGTTACAATGGGTTACGTCGAAACAGTAAACATGATATAACATAGCGTTCAAACCAGTAGTTCTTGAGATTGGTTATATCGAACCAATTCTTCAGCTTTATAAATTAATAGAAATTGCTAGTACAGTACCTTTATCCTCCTGTGTTCTTGCCCTGTAGCCAGTTGGCAATTCTGGTGGTCCCACAAACATGCCCAACTTGGGTACTCTTGGACTTTGTACTGCTACTAGGTTACCTAACGATCTGCAATAAAAAAGGATATGAAGTTAAGTATAAGTTTTTTAAAGTATAAGAAAGTAAAGCCTAAAGTTGTTTTAAGTCATTCAAGTCCAAATACAATTCTCTACATAAAAAAATATATACACAATATTCGTAATTGATTTTGTTACACCACATTATGATGTCTCAAGTGGAATCATATTTTTGTATAAAAATGCCTTATATACTGTAATAATTACTTCGCAAAAATATTGTGTAAACAACGATGGGGAAAATATTTTTCCTTCGCGCTTTTGTTTCTAACATCAAATACATTAATCATATATAAGTTCGAAGTGCACGCCTGTGTAACTATTTAAGCTATCAATTAAATTTACCGAATAATAGACTGTACCGTTTTTTATAATGGCGTGGTGCGTGGTGCGCGTGGTGCGCATGCCTGCGTCGCACGTGGGCTCGGGCACCGCCCGACGCCTCACTAGAACCTGAACTATCCGTTTCTGAGAACGCTGAAAATAATTATTATAATATTATATTACCATATCATCTTACTTGAAAATCGTAATAATTAATAATGTTATCTACATTAGTAAACTATTAATATGAATTAAATTCTAACCAAGACAAATATCCTATGTGTAAAATAAAGCTTTGTAAAATTAAAGAAGTAAAAAAAATGTAAAGCATCATTTATTAAATAAATAAACAAAATAACCAGTCACCTCTAGGAACTTTGTTCAACGTTTTCATTTTATTTGCAATCGAATATGTTTGATTAATTAGTAATTCTCATTATATTCACTACCACAAGCTATATTTTCATCATTTAGAAATATTTTCATCATTTTATCTAGTATTAATGAAAGAAATTCAATATATTTTTCTAAAATTGATAAAAAACAAAATAACTGCTAAATAGTTGTAAACAAATGCAAAATTAAATATCATATTTATTAACTTACATGGCTGGTGTAAAGGTGCTTTCTCGTGTCTTCTATGTCTCCGCAATCTCGTCATAGATGGCGCTTCCATGTATTCATTGGTTTCTTTTATCTGTACATATAAAACATGTTATTTAAAATTTTTTATACACATTTTTTCACAAATATATATTTTTTACTTTAAAACACTAAAGACTTCTTCAGCGTAACTTGTTTACTTTTTATTTTCTCTATTAAATAATATTTTACTTGTTTTCTTTTAACATTACCAAATTTAAGGGAACCTCGTTTAATTACTATAAGCTGCTTACTCTATTTTTTTATTTACACTATTGTATGTTTTGCAGGTTTATTTTAGCACTACTTTAAATTAAATATATATAAATATGTCCGCGACTTTCATATTTATTGGTTAATTGGTTCACCATGTGGGATATATTATGTTTTAATTGACTTAAACATCATTATTAACTTAAAAACTACAAATAAAATTTAACCATACTTGAAATTATTACATGAAATAACAACACTTACGCTACATAATGTGCCAATAACATTAATTTCTTTGAAATATTTTTTTATTTATAAAACACAAATTACTTTACTATTTCTAAACAACATTCAAAATACTGTATTCCTAAATATACATACTTGTGCATACTGCGCGTCGAGTTCAGTTTCAGAGCTGACGCCGGAGGGGTGGTGGTGTCCCGCCTGGCTCGAGTGCGACCAGCCGGACCGCTGCGACTGGGTACAACACGTTATATTGAAAAATATTTTTAATAATAATATATATATTAAAAAGGCTTTATTAATTATATATTTTGTTATACACAGAAATTATTAAAAGTAAATTGTTTAATTTAAAAAATATATTAGAAGGAATACTATTAACGGACGTCTTGGTGCGGGGGCACAAAGTTGCGACTGTAAGGGTTGTGAGTTCGATTCCCACTCGGGAGAATGAAATATATAATATTTTAATTTTCTCGCTCTTTCAATACCTCCAGTTTCTGTGAAATTCAGTCGAAAGTGGGGAATGAAAGCGTGAAGCTAAAAAAAAGAAAAAAGATAAAATATTTTATAATCATAATAAATAATATATAATCATAAATAATAAAAATATTTCTCGAGCACGCATATAACACGAACACAGCACGATAAAACAGTACATTTCACCCCGGATTTAGAGACATCACGTGTTGAGTGGCCAAATTCGACGCCATTTGTTATTTTATGAAAATTTCTTTTATAAATGGAGTGTTATAAAAATATATGACTAATACTAAAATGTATGTACCTTTCTCTCTCTATGTTGCGGTGGCCCAATGGTGATATGTTGGAGGGCGTCACTAACCATTGTGTAGTTATTCATGTCTAGTTTACCAGGTTGCTACAACAAAATTAATAAAAATAAAATATATTACTTCTTATAAATATGTAAAATTTACATTAAATATAAACATTTTTTATATGCATACAATATTAATTATAAAGGATAGATCTGGAGAAAAACAATATTAGGTCCTGCCGCTTCACATACAAAACATTAAAAAAATCCAGAAGATCCAGAAGATCGACGTCCATCTTAAAACTGAATGATATAATAAATATGACCAATCTAAAGATTATTGATTTAAGATAAATGATCTTAAAAAATACATTTTTAAGCCAATATTTTCATATATGCTATGCTATATCATGCTAGTAAAATATTTCATTTGGTATTACAATTCAATTCAGTATAAAAGTATGCAATGCGACATTTTGGTGGAGCAATATTGGTTTATTTTTTTTTAACCGACTTCT
>FAPJ01005513.1:350-25121 GCA_001485985.1 Heliconius ethilla aerotome | reverse complement strand
AAGGCTGGCATATATTTTCATTCAGCCGGTCATTCACCAACTAGCCCGAAACGCAAGTTCAACCGCAACCCACTCTGACCGAGCTCATTTTAAAAATAGCACAGCAAAAGTGCATACACCCAGTGCATTGAGGCGAAAGGTTCAGGTCTTTAAAGGAAGTAATAACTTTAAAACGTTAAAATATTAAATAAATGTATTTTAATACAGATTCCGGCTATAAAGCGATAATTGTGGGTTCGATACTATTCGGGGGAATGAGTTATTCTAATTAACTAAATTCTTCCTCGCTCTGGTAACAAGACGTGGATCTGTCTCTTTTACCGTACAATTTACTTAGTATGATCTTCATACAACGTGACATTAAAGGAGTGATTAGTTTTCAACTGGCATGTTTAGAGCGCCATAATCAAAACAGAAAAGAATAAAGGTAAATGGGTATTAGAACTCATAGTCGAGTCTAAGTTAATTTTACTAAACCTAAATATAATATTATTAACAATAATATATATTTTTTCCATTGAATATTTAGAAACATGATTATGCTAACGCTTCTCCATATTACACAACAGTCCCAAATTTCGGCAACCCGGCCATTCATCCCATAACCCAAATCCGCTCACGACCGCGACCTAACCCACTATGACCGAGTGCATTTTTTTTAAAGTCCATAATAAAACCGACGCATACTTTTAGCTGCAAGCAAATGCAAAAGTCAATGTCCTCGGCCAACGCACACAGGCGCACATCCCTGTACAACACATATACAGAATGTTTTTGACACGTCCATGTGTGCGTGTTTTTGCATGTTTGAGAAGAATGCGCGTACGCACACCGACGCATTTAGAAAGATATTGTAGAATTATTTCCTAGATGCCAAGCCTAGATATATGATATATTGTGCTATTATATATATACACATATAGTATGAATATGACATATGTACGTGTTATAATAAATCTTTTGGACTGAATAACGGGTGATTTTGATTTCTATTTGTGTGGCTTATATTACTTAGGTGGTCGCGGGTTTGATTTTAGGATTGGTATATTGTAGTTTGTAGTGATTTAGACGGATTTAGTAACAAAAAGTAAATAATTAATGAAGATGACATTTATCTATTAATGTATATCATGTATGTGAGTTCATATCTCACTATAAAATAAAATTAGATATGGCGTTACGTTAATTAACATAACGCTTAGATTTAAATAATTAAGAGCAAAGAACGAAGTGATGTATTTTAATATCTCCGAAAATATTCAACAACGATACTCAGAATATTTTTTCTCGCACATCGTAGGATAGGTAAAGGAAACATAGTGTTACAAGACACCCCATTCCTCACTTTCCGCCCAATTTTCAAGACAGCGTGTTGAGTGGCGAAACTCAACCTCGCAAAGATATTTCTAGATGTTTATTAGAAAAAATAAGTTCGTCTCATATTTACCAAAGTGAATGTAGGCTTCTAACGGTCTTTACTTTTATTGATAGTAAATTTTACAAGGCCATTTTATTGGATCAATAGATTTTGAAATAGTTTTGTTACTCAATTTCATTACGTAAGGGGTTAATGGAGACTTCGTGAAATTGTTTACATCATGTTATAGTGAAAGTATGTATGGATTGAATAAATTTAATAAACGACAACAAAAACATAAAATAGACCGAAAAACTAACTTCAAAATAAAAAAATAAACATTTTTTTTTGCATAACTCCGTACAAGATCTAAAAAGTAACAGATTAAATCTTGTACTAAGACCTTCCGGGTTCACTGTGCCTCGCACTATTGTAGCTAAGGCCGCCATTTTTCAATACAACCTACGCGTAGTACAAACCAAAATGCGTTGACCTCTCATTTCTAACACACTCACCGCTCATTGGTTTGTACACACTCCCCAGTAACGAAGTGGGGGTTCATTTTATAATGGCCATGTATATGTATATTTTTGTTATTTTCTATGAATAAATGCAAAGGGAAAGGCGTTCGCCTTAGCACAGTTTGAACGATGTTAGCTTGGGATGGTATCTTAAGATTACAATATTTATTGGTATTAATTTGCAAATGTATCTATTATGCTTGTTTTTCGGTTAGATTTAGGTTTATTAGTTTTATAATAGGTATATTAAACTATTATAATGAAGAGAAGAGTTTTATATACATAGGTATTCAAATAGGTTTAAGTATATATAAAATATTGCAAAAGAGCAATAAAAAACTTGACATTTTGAAAATTTTATAAAACAGAAAGAAATTTTTTTTTAAATAGTAATTGTTGTAAAACAATAAAAATTATAATTTTTTATATCTAAAATTTTATTCATTGCTAATTTCTTATACTTTTTCTAATAAAGTTAGTTATTCTATAATTTAATAAAATAACACTAAACAATTTAAACACTAAATTCGCAATGAAATTAAATGTATAGAATAGATAAAATGGTAATTACTTTCAAGTACAATCGTCGAGATATCGAAATCAAAGACCTAGGCGGCCCGAGCCTACGCACTAGATTTACATACAAAAGTGCCAGCTCACAAGCTTTGAAAGCGTAGGATTCTGAATTCTTCGCATTATTATAATGTTTAACTGCGGCGTTGAGTTACGCAAATTCAAAAGTTGGATAGAAAGTGAGGAACGGAGTGTTGACACTGGGATCCCAGTAACATAAAATAGGTGTTAAAGTTTTTTTTAACGTTCACGCTGAATGGGTGGGAATTGAACCCACATTTACTGCCGCACGTTAGTGCCACCCTCATTAATAATTCTTATTAAATAATTAAACTTTCTCAACTTAGATAATAGTCTAAACTGATAAGAATAACACTTTCTTAGGTAGGTCTCTACACTTTCGTGTAATTGTTACATATTTGACTTTGTAGTTGTCGGTTTAAAATTCATAAAATATTTGAACATTTATATTTCAAAAGTACGGAGTTAGGTTCCGCCACTTACATGTATTGGCTCAAATAAGTGGCAAATGCAGAATATAATGATTTATTAGTAATTTCTTTTACAACCTAAAATTATACCCAAAAGTAAAATAAAACATAATGTACTAACTAAATATAAACTAAGTAACTATTTACAATTAAGATATAAGTAAAAAAATAGTTATGAGGCATTTTAATATAACTAATAATAGTTGTTAGTACATAAATATTTTTTTCTATTTAAAATCAACATCAAACGTTGCATACTGGCGTCGATTTTAAAGCGAAAGCCGACGGCGCGATGCAAAATTTATTTTTGAATTTGGGACGCAATCGCCGACGTTATAACTTGCAGTTATGTACTTGTAAAAGATGAATCTTTTATATATTTTTCGTAATGATTTTTTTGAGATTTTTCGTTAAAAAACATATCAATGCTAAGTAGATTATAATATCCTAGAAAAATATGTAGGTGGTATTGCTCTTAAAAATGAAAATATGAAAAAAGAAAAAAATATTTTGTACAATAATTTGTAAAACATATAATTATTGTAAAACCTCATAGGCTATTATCGATGTCTCTACGAAGATAGAGATTTTTTTAATTGAATTTTTATAGGAAATGCAATGCAATCATTGAATGAAATTGTATACAAGAACTGTTTTCATGCTTAGTGGTTAGAGAGCTTGGACGTGTTCCAAAAGGATCTTCTTTTTTAAAACAAGTTGATTAAACATATTAAAAAAATATGTAAGTTAGCTGAAATTATTGCACATTCTATATAGCAAAAAAGTTACAAAAAATTTACATAAATTTTGTATGGTTTATACAAAAACTTAGCAAACAAATAAGTATATTAAATGAAAACAACGACGGTAATAACCAACGAAAACTGCAATTATACTAAAATTACACACGTACCTATGTAGGTACATACACACCAACGAACATAACGTATTGAGATTTCATTAGAGCGTTATCCTTGTAACGACGTTATTTTTAACTTGTTTATCTGAACTCGAGTAACGCCAGGTGACGCGGCTAGGCTAATTTAACAAATAAAATTCGTATGAATTTAAAATATTTTTAACGTTTCAAACGTAATAGTTAGTGGTCAAAGGTTTAAAATGAATTATTTTAATTTAACATTTAGTTAAATATATATAAAAAAATAATTTATTATATGAAATATCCTTAAATTACACATAGTTACGTATCTTTTAAATACATAACATTAATTTTCTATTAATCATGCGTACGTATCGGAAATTTAAATTATTGGGCATGAATTTGCGTGCACACACGTTAAGTGCATTCCCCCTGGTCCCACCCTCGGATGGGGTGGCAGGGGCACGCACTCCCCCACTCCCCCAGCTGGGAGGAACCCACCCTCAACTATTTGGGGGTGGGTCAAAGAAAAAATATAATAGTATTCCACCTGCGTCGAGCGAATATGCGCGATAGCCAATTTATTGCAACGTTGAGTCGCCATTTTGTTTTTATTAAACTGTTTAATATTTAGTTTAGTTTTGTATTGAGTGCTTGTTGTTTGTAGATGTATGATTTTAATTGTATCTAATAATATTTTTGTTGGAATTTATTTATTTATGTAGAGAATATGTTTTATTAAAATATTGTTATAGTATATAAATATATGAATCGATATGTTCAATATATATTATAACGGTAGAAGCGTGAGAAGCGTGGAGGCCAGTGCGGACATAGCGTTGAGGCGCAGGCGTGCGACACGACAGTTTACAACACGATAGTTTGTGAGTTCGATTCCCACTCGAGGAAATTAAATACTCAATATTTTCACTTCCTCGCTCTAGTAACAAAGTAGTGTGCGGCGTGGAGTTACGCTATTCAACACGCAATGCCTCCAAAATACGGTTGAAAGTGAGGAACAGAAATATCTTAAGTGAATTAATTTCAATAAACAGATTGACAACAGTTAACATTGAAGATGAGAAACAAGCAGCAACTTTACTCTTTTTCCGCGTATTGCACATTGCGTGTTGCATAGCGGAACCAACTCCGCGTATTATCACAAACGATTATTACGATGAATCCACTTTAAGTATAATTTTTAACATAATTGTTTGACAATAAAAAAACAAAACAAAAATGAATTGCAAAGTAGTCTAAAGCAATAAAACATCACCCCTTCCTTACTTTCTTAACGTTGTGAAACTTCTATCCTGAGGATTGCGTATTTTTCCTCTGGTTTGGTTTTTTTTTAATTTTCACCGCGCGGCGCTATCTCGCGAATGCTTCAGTGGTCAAATAAAAACTTAAGGGGTTTTCAAGGAATACAGAAGTTAGTGGAGTTTTCTTTTCAAATTAGTTTATTTTATTTTTTTAGTGTTGAGTTGAGTTGGAGCTTGTGAATTCATATATTTTAGAAAACGTTAGACAATAACCAAAAAGCTCGGGCTCAACTTCCCGCTAGTTCAAATATTTATGCCTTTTCTAAAATATTTTTTTTATTTATGTAATGTTTGAATTTAATAATAATAAAAGAAAAAAATATTTTTAAGATTTCTAAAATATACCTATAGGTAAAAAAATCTAAAACGATGATAGTTCGTTCGTAATAATTTGACGCATTTTATATAAATATATTTAAATGGGCAAAGAGTTTAACGTCTTATTTAGTTTTCGTCACAACGGCATATCACTATATTTTTAAAATATTGCAGTCAAGCGTAAAAATAATATAAAAATTCAATAAAACAACAACAACAATTTTCATCCAAAAATTCTACACACTAGAATATCTACTCCAATGCACTATTGTTTTGAACAGTCAAGTTAAGAGATAGCCGGCCAACTCCTGAAAAGGGTACACGTTTTCAAGTAAAAAGATTCCAGGCGAGGAACGGAATAAAGAAAATAATAAAAAAAGTATAATATAACCGTTTTCTAGAGAAAAAAGAGAGAACCAATGTTGGCAAGTTTTCCTTAAGTTCGAGAAAAGCGTCTCGGTTTACGAGGAGGTAGGTACTAGCTGGTAGGGTTGCCGCTAACGACTTTCACACTTAACTTATCATCATTATTAGTTTTTGAGCTTTTTTTGTGGATTTGCTTTTTCTTGTTTCCATGTTTTTTTTAAAGTTCAAATATTTTTTATTTAAATAGACTTTTTAGGAAGTACTTTAGCATTGTTTAATAAACATAAGCTCAAAAATCAGTTCTTGTGTTATGGTTAATATAATTTTAATAATTATCAAAAAAATAAGCTTGAAGTTAAAAAAATGGAACATTTGCAAAGAGTTTGTAAAAAATACAGTTTAGATTACTAAAACAGAATTTAGAAGTACTGACTGAAAAAAAATGTATAATACATTTTTTTAATAACCAGCCCTAAGATAAAATTGTATGAACAGAGTAAGAATAGAGGTTGCCGGCGTCACTTCTACAATTATTTTTATTCATCGCCCGAGACATTTTCTAAAAGAAGAAAAAGATACCGAAAGCTGCATCTTACAGAGATTTAAAAATTTAACTCGACTCGATTCGTTGAGAGAATTCAAGTTGCAGACACTTTTCATGATTTATATTTAAAAGCTTCTTCAAATATTTTTAAACTGTTACTCAAGTTGTGAGGTTTTAAGTTTTTTAAATGAAATAATGTAAAATAAAAATGTCATTTTTATGAAAATACATACACATTAAGCATATTGGTCGCTAGTATTATTTCTGTACTTGTCAAGAAAGAAAAGAGTGATGTATCTATAACTTGTTAGTCTAAGAACATATAACATAATACTTATAACTTGAACTACTAAGGTTCTTTTACCTACTTTTTATAAGTTTTTATAAATATAATAGTGTTTTTAATTTCTAGCAACAGTTAGAAATTAAAAACACTACTAATTTGAAAAATCAAACTTCAAAGAAGCTCGAGTGAGTTTCTAATAAAACAGCGCGCCTTACGGGTCAACTTTTAGAATAATAATCGAGTCCCCATGATGTTATAAAACAAATAATAAATACTTCCTTTGTAGACCAAAAAAGTGTAACACAATATTAATATAAATCCTCCATTCGGAATCGACCCCATGTTCTTCATCCATTACAACTGTTACTCATAACCCTTTGATTACCTGTTGTTTTTTGTAGCAGAAGGGTCCGGTACGCCAATTGTCGAATTTATTTGACGTTCGTGTTTAAATGAATCAAATAATTTGTAATTTTATAACGGAATTGTTTTAATAATCCGTTTTATATTGTACTAATTTTAATTTATACTAATTAAAAATTTTCTAGAAAACAATATTCTCAAAGCCCATTTTTCCATTAATCTCACTATTTTTGTATGGATTTAGTACAAAAAATGGAGCATATTGATATTTTACTTGTTATGGATTTAACGGTAACTTTAAACTCCGGACACGATAGCCACTAAGATAATAAAAATAATTAATATCTCTAGGTAACAATAATAACACAAAGTATTATTCATATTTCAATTCAAAATTATAGTAGAAGGGTTTAATTTTATCTATTGTTTCGTCCGAAGGTGCTATCCAAAAAGGGTGACCCCTGAATGCATCGATGCACAAATTCCGGTGGACAATGGCCACAGAAAAAAAATGGCCTGCAGCTGCCCGTTAGCCAATAACCCCGAAACTATAGAAGTACACTATTATTATGCTAATATTAGTGCTATTATTTAATATTACAGGTATAAACAAGGAAGGGCATCGCATTGTCCGAATTTCGTTTTTGGTAACTTTTTTTGCCATCGACGTGTGAACGGTTGTTATTTGATTGATGACTGGTGTTTGGTTCGGCCTTTATAATTTTGCTAGTTATTTTTGGTTTTATGTTCTTCCATTTTATATCCTTGCGGTTTAGATGGGAAGTGTGAGATGTGATAGCTGATTCGAATTCTAAAAATTGAATTTTGTGTTTTCGCGACGTTAGTTTCGCGAAATTAGGTGGAAAGTAGATAACGAAGTATCTTGATACTGTGCTAAACGGAAATTCTTTTTCTGATAAAATAAAAGCTTCAGCTACAGAACGAGGAAAAGTATACATCTATATACACGTTTAATTTATATATTTACTAAAAATAATTATAAATATAATATAGGTCTTATCTATTTTTAGTACGATATCTCAGTTATGTATAGTAACAACAAGAATTAATAGTTTATAGCAAAATATAGTACCTACCTACACCATAATACCCGCAAAATAGGTTCACATAAATCATTTATCAAAAATCAAGATTAGGGTTCCTCAAAAGTCCCCGAAATGAAATACGAATTTTAAAACATCCATAATTATTCATCCAATTAGAATGCACTGCATCTTATACCATTGATTGTCCCAAAATTGAATTTTAATCACCGATTCTTTGCTCACAATGGCCGCGAAGAATGCCAAAAAATAGGGAAAATGGGGAAAATTGCTTTCACAAATGGGTTCGATTTATCCGCCATCGAGAGAGCAGAGAGCAATTATCTCGAGTATCTTTTGAGTTTAAATTAAGTGAAAAAACTTGACTTGTTTTTGTTCGGGAGGGTTCAAGATACACTTTAAGGTTGGATGGAATTCTTATTTATATGATATTTTTGCTGTAATTGTATTTTTTTAACTTTGCCGGAGATAAAAGGAAACTGTAGTTTGAAATTTTACAATATATTTTTAACTTACAGCGTGGAATACAGATCCTACATACAACAGAGTAAACAGAGCAAACATAGTGTTAAGACACTAAGTTTTTATTATATTAGATATAAAAAAACTTTATTACACTTGTTATTATTGAAAAAATAAAGCGATATATTACAAAATTCTACTTCAAATGAAAAAAATGAATAATTAAATACAAAATGAATGCAGATAAACCACACTTAGCCCTATGTAAAATAATCATCAATATCTCTTAAAACGAGAATATAATTTTGTTTCATTACACCTATAATTCACCAATAGGTACCAGTTATTTGATACAAATCACAGTTTTAATTAAGGTGTGTCTAGCAATCGGCTGGTGCCAGTGTAGACGATAAACAACGTAACCCTTCCGTGTTGCGGGTCAAAAAGGCCCGCACGCAATGAAAACTAAATAACTTCACTATAAGTACTGTGTTTATGGAACTGTTATATTAAATACATGTCTAAATCATGGGGAATTTAATAGATCTAGCTATAAGTGTTACACTTATAATATGCAAAAATATTCCTATAAATTAAATTAAACAGTTAGGTATATCAAATATATAAACCATGTGAAATGGTCCTATTTATAATCTTTAAATTCATTTTAAAAAGGCGTTATTAAAATATTATTGAATCTTTATCTATCATGTAGGTACAGTAACGTTCTAATTTTACCACGAAAATAATTTAGAATTTATACGAAGTTGAAATTTGAATCATACACATGAAATAAAAATCGAATTTATTACTTCCATCATTATTAAATAAGGCACTGACTGTAAACTCAATAGATGTAGTAGATTCAAATACTACTCTGGGAAAATGAATTGTTTTCATTTCTTTGCTCTGATATCACCACTACTCAACACACAAAATCTCAACAATTGGACGGAAAGTGAAGAACGGAGTATCTTAACACTACCAACTACGTTTCTATATACGGCATACAGCGTGAAGCTTCCATCATATTTTTCAATTCTAACGATAAAATAGGAATAACCTAGTCATATTTAATATTTAAACAACGATATTTTCTATTGTAACAGCTATCGCACATAAAGTGTGGGTGCATGTAAGAAAACCAGTTGTACCTACGAGTATGCGGTATTGCACAGCACCGTTAGCTCCACTGATGCAACTTTTGATGCCTATTATAATATAATAGTTCAATTTTAACGTATTCTCATATATTACACGGTTAACGGTTGTTTAAAAATATTATTTTGATTTCTAATCTGGAAATGAACCTGTAACGTTCGTTTAAGTATACTAGATATTTAGCTAAAGTTATATAAAACTTTTATAAACTAATATTTAAGCCAAAATATTACTTATTTACAATTATTATAAAAAAATATAATTATAATCAACAGAAAATTTAAAGAAACAAAACAAATTTAATTTAAAACTTTCGCCCGAATAAACTCAAACAAACTTACCTTTTAAAAACTTAAACAAAAGGTAAAAAATTTGCATGTCATAACAAAATGTTGTAATGGCTGAACACATTATTCCCATTGTCTTTTCTACGGTCGTAATTAAATTTAAAAAAACGGAGACAAAAAAAAATCACGCAACGCCATTCTTAGTTAATTAAAGAGCTTTAGTCGACTTAAGTAGCAAGTTGGGAATAAAAAAGGCGGAATGAGTTTTAAAGTTTGCATGTTCTATCAGTTAAGGCGTTTTTTAATATTGTTTTGAAATCTAACACCTTTAAAGCGCAATGGAGAAGTTTCTAGTCTAGATAGCTATAGGTTCGATATCACATAGATATTGAAAATATTTTCGTTCCCACGATTTGGTTGGATTGATGCGACGTTGTTTACGTTCACATAGTTCCGTTTAACGCGCTTAAATATTTTTTTTATAAAGAGTCGATAAAATCGCTTAATAATTTCATAAGCAATATTATAATCCATTTATCAGCGCTACAAAAATTACCCAAGAATATTTAAATCATATATGCATAAAATACATTTTTAAAGTAAAAGTTCAAGCATCGTCGACATGAACAAGTATTTTTTTCGTAAGCTCCATTTATCTCACGCAAAGCACCTGTTGCGCTCAGATGTTGCCGGGATCCGGTAAAAAATCACTACACCAATATTGATGGGTCACTTCCGGTGTTTTTTGGTAGATTCCATTAAAACACGATTTTATTGAGCGAAACGAAATCCTACCATTCTACCATATGTTGTCAGTTTTTGTTTAGTAGATTTACGCGTTTATATTTTTGACTAAAATTAAAAATGTATTATTAAAAGCTTACGATACTAACTACAAATATATCCATAGTTTACTATAAATGCAAAAAATTAAGCTATTTTTAGTAGGCATTGCAAAAATGTAGTTTTTATTATTTATAAGCTATAACATACAGAATCGATATTGCAAAACAATTGAATATTTAAAAAACACACGGAAGTCTATGCAATTGTACGACAACACTAATTTGTAAACCATAAGAATTTGTATGGAACAAAAATGTTCTTTCTTAGTTCCCTGAGTGTGGCAAATCGTAGTTTTACATTACAATCGGTGGTGTGACGCGAGAAACAATATTGCAACGGAAAAACAGGTTTACTGCAATATGCATTTGAACGCGAGGCCTTCTAGAATGTATTTTTTATCTATTGTTTTCGATTTATAATGACATAAGCTGTGCGATGTGTGCACCTACAGACTTATTGGTTACGTATCGTTTATATCTTGATGTTTCATATTACATTTTTTTTGTTATTTGTGACATTTTTATTATGTACATGTTTACATAAATATTATTTTAAATTAGATAATCTAAGCAGACAAGTAAGTAATCAAAAACCATACATAATTGAGTTAAAATTAATAATTCAACAAGTGACCAATAAAATATATTATAACATATTTAAAAAAAATATGGTAAAGAGAAAAATCACGTTTCACTTTTAATAATACACATTTTTTCCATGCTGTAATCTAGAAGAAAAATAAAAAAAATTAAACCTAATCAAACCAAAAGTCATAACAACGCTAAAAAGCTCAACCCTCCCTTCCATATGGCGTAAAGGGTTGTATCAAGAATAAGAACAAAACACTATATAATTAATATCTACAATTAATTATTCTTATAACGTTATAAAAGAGACGCCGACTGTTCTCATTTTTTTGTTGTTCTCTTCGACTCCATTGTTTTTCAGATTAAATTGTTCTACTCGTTTTGTTCTAATTAGCTGGTTTTTTGTTATATTTGTTTTCTTTTGTAGAAGTATAGTTGTCTTGTATTCAATATTATTAAGGAGCTTACGTTCATTTTCTTTCATACAATAATTTGTATTTGACCATCTGTTGTGTTTTTAGACAATTGTATTATAAAAGGACATTTTGTATTATACCTAAGATTAATATTAACCAGTTTAATTGTAATCTTTATTGTTAATTTTGAATACGTATTCGGTATACAAAATTAGCTAAATAACTAATACTTTCTATATTTCTCTGCTTTAACAAATGAATGAATTGACGTTTTTCATTTTTCTATTACAACTAAGTTTAATTTTCATATTTTCGTTTTATTTGTTTTACGTACAATATTTTTATAATACGTATAATAAAATAAAAGACTAAATTCAAAATGGAACCAAAATTAAAAAATGTGCGTAGACTATTAAGACGAGGGTGAAATCGTAAGTCCGATTTAATAACCAATCGCTCCCGACACCTTGAGAAAAAGAAGAAATTCCACCCCCAATATAATTTCCTAATCGCCGAGCCGAACGTCCGGTTCCGACGAAAAAACTCTTAGATAGGTACAAGTGAGTCTGTCAAATTTCGCAATAATTGGATACGACTTTTATTTTTCATATTTGAGTAAAATGCTGCAACTATTTTGGGGAAGTTATTTTCATTTTTTCGATTTGATAACACAGGTCGGGGTTGAGCTCCGTCAACACTCAATGTGACGGAGTGTCTTAACACTTAACTATGCTAAGCTGACCGGACAAATCACAGTGCTTGGTTCAATCATTCTAAATGGTTTTTTTTCCAGTATGGATTTTACACAGAACATGCAATTTATTGTGCCATACGAGGTAAGCAGAGATAACTTAGTGGCAGATCACTCTATTCTTTTCTTTCCCCCCATTTTGGAGGAAGAAGGAACTTAACGCCGCCATTATCAATACAAAACAAAAAACATATTAAAATATTTTTATATTACAAAAAATACGTCATGAAAAGAAGGTCCACAAGAACCAAGCGTTCAACGTCAATATTTACACGAGGAAAAGAAGGCGACAAAAAATAAATTAGGCGAAAGCTCATTTTGCCTAAATCTCGGCGACATCTGCGGCCCGAGGGCCCGAGGGGCCTACGTCTATTACTGTTCGAGTGTTCTTCATACTGATTGTACTGTTATATGCAATTGGTATGGATATATATGTGGTGGGGTATTTACGCATAAAAATATAGCTATAGAGGTGTATAAGAATTGAATGATTGAATGTAGGATTCCAATCTGCAACCTTTAAATACAGTCTAAAAGATTGATTATATTTTGTATATCTATTATATTTTCATAATCTGAAATAAGTATAAAAGAATAATATAAATTAAAATTAAAATGCGTGATTTACACCGTTATGTCGTGTGTAATAGGTATGTATGTGAAAAATGTGTATGTAATTGGGTGTTTAATTTCTAAGATGATTTTTTTGTAGCTTCACGCTGTGTCGTACAGGGAAGGCAGAGGGAACCTATTCAGCATCTAATTTTCAAGTCAATGGAGGAAATAAATAAATAAGAATTGAACTTACAACGGTGTGATAAGATAAAAATATTATATAGATATTCGATATCGACAAAGAATCTAGCAATTACTTGTATGTGCTAAAAAGAAAAATAAAAAAATTTTTAATCAAAAAGTAATAACTGAAACTGTTATTGAAAGTAAAATTTTTACTCTCAAGAAAAACACTTAGAGTTAATTAAAAGATAACTCGGGCGAATATCGTTACCTTCTTAAAAAGCAAGGGTTACGACTTTGGATTCAATACTTTTTGCTAAAAAAATAAGCTTGAGATACAAAAAGCTTCAAATAAAATAAGTTTTCAAAAAGTTTCGTATAATTAGCTTCTAAATTGTAGTAGAATTATAATTTTTTGATTCATTTTTGTTTTTAGCGATAAATGAAAAATGTAAATGAATTTGTATGTAATGGGAATATTACTTAAATATTTACTATAAACATAAATAATGTAGGTGAGACAATAGCATTGGTCTGTGGTTCAAATACCAAAAATATAGGTTTCCGACCTAGCTGAATAGACATAGGCTCTTGACTGTCAAAACGTGTACCGTACATGAAAAGAAAATATACAAGAGACGCTTCAGAACGCGAAATTATTTTAATAGCTGTAGCAAAGCGTACGGCGTTGAGTTCTGCCACTCAACACGCAACGCCGTATTCGGACGAAAAGTAAACATTAGGTTATGGTCATTAGGTTATGGTCTATAAAAAAAAAGAAAAAAAAGGTTCCATACATAAAAATAAATTTATCTTAAAATAAAATTTCCTTGATTTTCTCCTTTACAAGGTTTCCCAAAGCAAAACGACAAGATAAAAACGTAACGTAACAGCGCCGTCGCTAATTTGTACGCAAACACGGTGAAATCAAATAAAGGCCGATCACGCGGAACCTTTTTTCCATTTCGCCTTTTGCAAATACGCTCTTTTGTACTGTGTGCACGATGTTTTGATATTGTGAGTATTTTTTTTATATGGTTTTTGTCGATTAATATAATAAAATATATTAAAAAATCAAGTAGTTTTGCTTTGCCCCGTGCTCAGACTGCACTTAGTGCCAATACACTCGTTTTGAGTGGCAAAACTTAACGCTGCGTTTTCTCTTGCCAATTAAGTTATATTAGCAAGTTAAAAATATATAGCTACGTATTTTCTTCTATTTTAGTGTTAACATGGTAAACCGACGAAATGAGAATTAAACTTCTCTTTTTTTATTTTCTATGTCATATGTCCGTAGTCTTTATTGTGTAAAGAAACTAATGATATTCATATAAAACATATGACTCATTTAAAATACAGGTATTTTAATTAAATAGTAAGAAAAATATAGTAGTAGTTTAAATTCGTTTCGCTTTATTTTTAATATGCGTTTAATTTATAAGTTGTATGAGTCATTATGTCAATAAATAGTGTGTCATTTTAACTGATTCATTTTAAATTATATAAATATATGAAAAAAAATGTAACAGTTAAATTATTCTTCATTTTTATTAATAAAAAAAATACTTCTATGTTGGTTTCTGCACATATAATTGTGAAATGTGAAGAACGGAATGCCTAAATACTTAGACAGATAAGATAAATAGAAGATATTTTTAATATACGTATAATTATTTTATCTTTTTTCTCGTAGGATCAACGTCATACTATAGTATAAAAAAGAAATAAAAAAAGGAGTAACCTACTTTGACCTCAGCTTCCTATCAAAGGTGAACTAGAAACATTATACTAGATTGATTAAATACCTATATGCGGTAATAAGCGTACCGTTATTTCATATAATAAATGAACGCAGTTTTATTACGGAGAGATCATTTAAAACTATGATTGAGCAGATACGCTGTATTAGATATAAGTCTTTGCCAATTGCGTTCCACATTATATATTAATAATATCGTTTTGCTGATATCATTATAGATTTAATGAAAAATATATCAGATGTTTTTCTTAATTATTAAATCAAAGTTTTTTTATTATTTTTGATAATTATAATGACAAATACTTATTACTTATTAGGTACACATAAAATAAACTATAAGCTTATACAGTACAATAAAACATTAATTAAAAAGAAAAAGAATCAAAATTATTTAATAAATTATTTAAAAAAATCCCCAAGTATCGAGATTCATCATTATACAGCCGACCTGTCTTTTCTGAAGGGTGGAATAAAGACGTAGTGAACAAAAAAAATGACAAAAAGATAACCGGGGGCCTCCCGAGTTGGACCAATCATGGAAATTACGCTTCCATTGGGCCTTATTTGTTTTTACTTTCCACTTCGAGAAACATATTTTGAATATATTTTCCTGTGAAATTTTATCGTTTTTATAATGTAAATAGGTTTTGAAGTATTGGTAAGTATTTCTTTTAGGAAAATTACTAAAGAGATACGCAGAATGGCGGGTACACTCGAGAATGACTCAGTGAGAATGAAGAAGAAAAGATTCAACATTCTGGATAGGTACTTGGAGAAAATGAGTAATAAAAGTATGACAAAAGAGATTTTTGAAGAAAAAGTCAGTGATAAGAGAGGCAGAGGAGACTTCACTTTATTTTCGAAAAACAGCATCGATGATACTAAAGGAAGCTTACGTAAAAAGCAAGATGACGATTCGAGAGAGATACCCAGAGACTGTATGATCTTTGGCACTTCGTTCTCTCTCGCTAGGGATAGAAAGGCAGTTACAGTTAAATATAATATTATTCCAATAAATACAAAATGCAAAAAGCCAGCCTCAAAACTCAATAAAACTCTAAAATAAGTTCACAATGGTTTTTCGACGGTAAAAAGTTTCCGTGAAATTTTCAAACTGTTACAACCGACGTCGGCGCTCCCACGTGTATACTACTGACAGAACTAAGTTAAAATAAACCCGTTTTTATTAAACTTTTTTGTATACATTTCCAAATTTTATAATTTGGTCAAGAATAATAAGAGGGGAGAATATGAATAATAAATTAAGCAAAAATATTTCTCAATACATAAAAAGTAACTTGATGCTTTTTCCAGAAAAGCAAGGGAAACAGCGGAAATCTGGTGTTACGTAGTGTCTCTTTTTTATTTTTCCGGATAGTAATCCCTAAACTACATGGAAAATTTTGACTTTCAATGTCCAGTAGTTTCGTTAGTGCATTTTCTGTAAGTCACTTAATTATGGAAGATTTATATAAAAATATATAGATTAGAAAAAGTACCTATCTATTATTTTTTCCTGTACTTATTATATGCATTAAACGAGTCGCATCAATTAAGTAAGAAAGAAAATTTGCATCCCCTGTGGCCGTATTTCGTACTGCCACGAATTTTTCCATTAAAATTTTTGAAAACGATAAGATGGATTATGTGCTCAAGTTACCGCAATCCTTTGGGACTCATCATCCCCTCACTTTTGAACATTAGTAAATGCAAAAAGTGGGGTAGGTTGTGAATTCTACCTAATATGTTAAATATTTATTAAATACTCGCGACCCGCCTGTGGTTTCACCCGCTTTAATTTATTGTTATATTATAAAAATTCTGTAAATAAACTGTAAGCCTGGACGGGCTTTTTTTAAAATTCTTATAGTAGTTTTTTCGTAAAAGAGGCACAAATTTCTATCCATCCTCAAACATAGATAAACTTTCACATTTATAATATTAGTAAGATAGGATATAGTAGATAGATAGTTATAGTACATATGAAACCTTAATATGGTGAAATTAGACTTGTACGGATGACAAGATAAATTAAAATTTCTAAAATAACTATGTTTGTCTGTTCTTTATTAGTCAATCAGGAACGAAATAGTTTAATATATTACACTTATACAGATTATGAAAGTGCATATCATTGCTCCCCAGTATGAGTCACAAAAAGAGGCCTAACTCTACAATTCAGCTAATCTTCCAAAACATTTTAAACAAACAATATGCAATCCAACCAGCAATACATACAAAATTACCATATTAGGCATTCCGCTTTGTGAATTTACGAATAGCAGCTAAAATATATATCTATAATATATTAATAACACAAATACTAAATCCTATCTAATTAGGCTAAACAAAATCGAACTAATGTATTAACATTTATTGTATAGTTTAGTTTAATTTAGAGGAAATGGATAAGCCGCAATGTGGTGAGCGCTTCGTGGGTTATATACGGACGTACATACATACATGTTATAATTTTAATATTTAGTAATTTTGCTGGCTACTGGCGGTACATAATACTGTGTAGTTAATGTGTCAGACAAGTGATTTGATTCGGCTTTGTCTGTGTATATAAAAATGTATTATTTTGAAAGTAAAGTAAGATATTGATAATAATGAAACAATACTTAAAGAATGTTAAAAAGCATCCTCTAATAATTATGATTTTATCGAAATTTATAGTTAGGAACAAAAAACAGAACGAGCAGAAAATAATTCTAAAAAACGCATTAAAATCGATTTTAAGCGAGTCTATGTAATTATAAGTAAAAATGCATTAATATTTTAAACAAGCGCCAACGAAGGCTTAAAATTAAGTACAATAATAATTGCTTAGTATTGTATAAAAAAATATATAAGAGTAAAATTATTTAAAAAACAATTTTAACCTGACGCTATATCTCACGTACAGCGTGGTAGGTAAAGAGAACTTAGTGTTAAGACATTCCGTTTTGCCCTTTATTCGATATATTGCTTGTTGAATGGCCCAACTCATCGCCATGCTTTGTTTTTTTACCAGAGTTAGAAAATACTTTATCAAACCGAGTGGGAATCGAATCCAAAACCGCAGCGCTTATAGCGAGACACTAAGCTGCACTGCAAAGTTGCACTACGACAGCAAACCATTAAAAATACTAATAATAATTTTATTAATAATATTTAAATATTTTATTTTTAAACAATACAAATAATTATAAAATCATAGCGTTCATTACAAAAAACATATGAAAAACCCCAATCACCTCCAAAAAATAGAACACGCGCCATACAACCCATACAACTTACATACAAAAAAGACGAAATATCTGTACGATTAATACATTTAAAGGCACTACGAGTACAAGCGTGCGAGCTCCACGGGTCAGCGTCATCGCGACGCAATGACTATTGATTTCCCCATACTACTTGTTAGTTAGTTGACGGTACACCCCGAAAGCACACCACTATAAATATGGAGCTTAAAGCTGTATAATGTTAATTTATTACGTTTATTAAGCTATTATTATTATGTTATTGGAAATTACGCTTTTTTAATAATATTTGTTAATATAGTTGTGTTTGTATGTGAGTGAAGGTTGTAGGTTCGATTCGTATTTAAGGGAATGAATATATTTTTTATTTCTTCTCCGCTACTCGATACGCAAAGTCTCGGAAACTGGGCAGTGTGTGGGCAACGGAGTGTTTTAACAGGTTCCCTGAGCCTACTATGTTATGTACAACATTAAGCTACTCGTATATATTATGTATATGTCTATATAATACTTACAACTGTCAATTTTTAAGTATTCGCAGTCGCAACGCCACGTTTTCTTTTACCGTAGAGCGGAGAAACGAAAATAATTTATTTCTTGTGTAGATATCGAACTCACAACCATTGCGATTAGAGTAACACTATGCCACAGTACCGCGTCGGCCTGATGTTGAAATTAAATTTTAATTTAAGCTTGTTGAACTCTTTTAACCTTTAAATCACCGGCAAAGAATGAAAAGTGATATCAGAAAATGTTAATAAAAAAACTTCTGAACAGTTACAAAAGGGATGGAACTCTGTAAATTAGTAAAATACTTTCTACTCGGACAGCGAGTCTTTGTTGGCTGGCGACGATTTTTGGGGTTCCCTACGAGTTATTGACATAAGAGTTTCTAGGGAAATATAAAAAAAAATATTATTTTCTATATATTTAAGAAAATAAATATTTTTTAAAAAGGAAATGTTAGAAATAAGATTATAATACCATTTTGAGCTTTAATAAATCTTTATAGAATAATATAAGTCTATAAAAAAACTCTATGAATGTAAGTTTAAATGTCATTGGTCCTAATACCTATATATAACTAACATTTAATGAACGCCTTCAAATGGAAATATTTTCTGAATAACATATGAATAGAGCCATCCTAACTATGTAAAGTATTTTTAACTTCACTCCATATATAGGGGCCTAGTGTAAAGAAAAATATCTACGGAGAGATGATAATTATTTAAATATAACCATTCCCCAGACTGGGAGTCAAACTCGCAACGATCGCGAGTAACAGTTTCTTAACGCTCGGCGAAGATATTTTTCAATTTCATGCTTTGCTATTGAATTACATGTATTCAGTGAAAACATTATTAAAATCTGTTGCGTACTTTTAAATTAAGCGTAGGTACATCAGTGGCAAGTCCATATTATGTAAAGATAGAATATAAAACGTATTATACAATATTATATAATAAGTAATCGTATAATTGATAAGAAACTCGCTCTTGTCAGTTCCACCTCGGCTCGACTTTACAGTTTGATATTGAGTTTTCGCGCTCCCGAGCGTAAGATCCGAGCTGCCGGCCACCTGCGCTTTTTTATCCAGAAATATTACTATTATATACTTAAATTGAAGAAAACCATTAGTTTTATATATATGAATTTAATATAATTTTTAATAGTCTTCAAATAGTTAATCTTATTTATTAAGATTTTTTTTTAATTCATAATCTATCTATAAAAAAGCAGCTTAACTATTTTTTTCCTATGTAGCAGAATAAGAAGAAGAAACCTAGTAGTAAGACACTCAGTTTCAAACTTTCCGTAATTTTTCCGAGACATCACTATATTCTACCAGAGCGGAGAAATGAAACTTATTCCACTGATCTATTTCTATAAGTATAATTTCAATACTTTATTAAACATACAAATACCTACGATATTCATATAAATATTCTATATAATTCTATATAAAATACCTAATAAATAACTCAATATTAATACATTTTAAGTTTCACATTTCATTCATTTGCATGTTGAATACATTATTACAAGAGGCCATTCGTACTAAGTTGCGAGTACTTTTAAAACATTACATAAAACATAAGATATAAAGTAAAGTGAAGCTTTCACGTTTTTGCCCCATTGTTATGCGAAATCGAAGAAACGGCGAAGAAAGTCTTTTTCCTCGTCCCCCATTCAAAGGAAAAAAAATGTTTTGCAAATGTTCTTGTAATTATACTAATTGAATTCATTAAGCGACTTCTGTACCTACCTATTGTTTGTTTTTTGTTGTTGTACTTAGTTGTATATTTATACTGGACTTTCAGATTAAAACCAGAATTGAGTTCGGTAATTTAAAGTTAATATAAAAAAGTTTTGATAAAAAAACCCAAATCGACTAAAATATTACAAAAAATCGACCTTTTTGACATATCATATCCTAATTATTTTATCTTAATCATATATCACTAACTATTACAGTTAAAAATCACAACTCCATACTACAGATAATAAATAACCAAATCAAACATCGATATACACCAACAAATCGAAACAAAACAACAAAAAAAATCGATTTAAATCAACAATCATCTGTCACTTAAGTAACATAAGTCAACATGTTAAATATGATATTCACACTCGACTCGTCACGGACAGCGGGTAATTACCACAATTAAAAAAGTCATTAAGTCCAACCATCCATCCACCGGCGGCAAATAATTAGCACGTTCTGATAAAAAAACGTGGGAATTTTAGGCGTGTTTCGTATAAGTAGTTTGTTTGCATTAATCATTCAGTGTTGTTTCGCAATATTGATTATAATACTAAACTTCCTTTTTGATAATATGATGTTGAATTAATAAGAACTGCAAGATATTTTATTGCAAGCTTATTTAATTTTAGGTAGTTTAAATAGTCTGTCAGTTGTAGATTGTGGAATGTATATGGAGATTTAATACGTATTAGCTATACGTATCGAGGTATTAATCATTTCTTCGAATTTGAACTCATAGTCTTCGCGTTTACCCAAGCATGTCCTAATTGCGTTCTAATGGTGTTTTAATATTAAAATATCAAACATACGTCGACTAGTAAAATAAATCGGTTACATTTAATCAAAAAGAAACTGTCTTCAAAAAGTACAGATAATAAAATATTATACAAAGATTAAACAAGATTATGACTTATAGTTTCACATAATAATAATTTGCATACAAAACAAGAACTCTACATTTATTACTACAATGACCAATAATAAAAAAAAACTACAATTATTTTACGTTATATACATAGAAATAGAACATAAAACAAACAATACAAGCCCAATTAAAAACAAAACCTCGCCATTGGCCAACCAGAAAAGCGATACCGTGAAACGAAAAAAGAAACGTGAATTTTTTCTTAACACGTAGAATATACGGAAACGTGAAGCGCCGTGATTGGCCGCCTGCAACGAGGCAAATGCCGACGATTGGATAATTTTTTTTCCCGCTTTTCACTTATACGGTGTGAATTTTTTTCACGGAAATGCCGGCCAATGGTGGTAATACTGGTGGAACTTAGTTTTAATTATAAAAGTTGTTCTACGCTTTGTTTTTGCGTGTGTTCAAATGCGAGTATGGGCGGCATAACGAGTCGGCTGTTAGTACCTAGTAGCTAGGTATTTTATAAGTCTACTATTAAAACGGAAACTCTATTTTAATTTTAGATTTTGTGATGTTTTACTGCTTTTTGTTAGATTTGGCTTGTTTGATTATAGAAGTATGTTTTTATGTTGAATGATAAAACATGATGTTATGATGTTTTGCGCTGTGAAACGGAGTGATAAACTTCTCTGGAGACAGAGAAAATGTTAAATTATGTAACCAATAACTTAGGTTTTGTTTATTTTCGTTGCAAATCATACTTCGCTTTATCGATATAAAAAACAATGAATTCCACCGAATGGAATCGAACTTACAAACATCACTTACAGCCAAACCCAGTCGCTTGGTCTCACATTAACAAAATAAATCCCAACGCATATTTTTGCACAAAATTGCATCTCGATGCAATCTGCTTTATAATGGCTCGAGTTAAATTTGGAAGACACATCCCGTATGCTGTATACATCAGTGTTCGCATATGCATGCATGTCAGTGAGCATGCGTTTTAATAAATTTTGTTTATTTGTTCTATGTTTAACGTTTTACTTTGGATATTGTGAAATCTTTAAATGGTTGGTTGGATTTATGTTTGTTTAGTTCAAGATTTATTTGTGTTATAATAGTATCTATAGATTAGTTATTATTTGATCTTTGATTTTGGACTAAGGACTATAGCGAAGTGTTCGAAATGTGATTGCAAAAATGTATTAAACTAAATATATGTAATTAAGTCAGTTCAAGCTTTTCTTTCCTTTACGAGTAAAATACCCTTTATTTGTTTAATATAGCCAGTTAAGATTTTTTTTTTGAGGAGAAAGGAGCGACTAGTGACTCAGTATTCCGTTCTCTTTCGACATAAGGGACCGTATATTTAAATATTACTAAACTTTATATTTTAGAATAACTTATTAGAATATCATAATTTAATTAAAATTAATATAATTAAATAAAATTACGTATTAGGTATTAAAATAAGTTTACTTAAGGAAATAAAATGATTAATAATATGTGTATTGTTATTTATAGAAACTGATACACTGATTGTTTTAAATCACGTAACAAATTGGATTCGTTAACAAATTCTCATAAAAGATACGAAGAAACGGAAAAATTTATCACTAAATCGTTATTTTTAGCTATTTTTAGCTAACAATAGGAGATCCTATTGTTTAGATATTTCATTTTTATGTTATTATAATATTTTTTATAAATCGTGTATTTTTCATATTATATATTTGTTAAAAATCTTTATATAAATTGTAGAATATAATATCTAAGCTGTATCAACAAAAGGAAACAAATAGACTCACCAGTATGTAGCCTCGTATGTTGCTGAACATGACTTAGTTGCTTGAATCTTCTATCACAATAAGAGCATTTGTATGGTTTCTCCCCAGTATGCACCCTAATATGTTGTACTAGTTGATGATTGGAGCTGAATGACTTCAAGCACTGCTGACACTGGTGTGGCTTGACCTCACCTCCCAACCCTCGTTGCAGTTCTCTTGCGTGCATCTGCATTGCGTTCTTGTGCATGAAGATCTGAAAGTTGAAGGTGGCTTTATTTTGGTTATGGAGGGTTGTTTTTGGTTGCGAGACACTTGTGGGTTCGTTTTTTGCATAGAGTGATTTAATTTATGATATACTTAGTTATTTTTTTTTTATATTGAAGACACAAAGTACAGTGGTTCTTTCATTTCTAATATGTAAAGACGGAGACTCTATCTTGTATTATAATAGAGAATTTAATATTGTCATATATATAATTATTTGACGGTATACCGTCTACTACGTACTATGGTACTTTTCTGAATCATAGAAAAAAAAATTTAATATGTAATTTTTTGCTTTTGAGCTGCACATAATGATTGTAGGTTCATATTGGGAAAATCTAAATGCTAATACGTTCAATTCTCCTAAAAAACTTTTATTTTTTTATTAGTTAGAAGAATTCATTAAAGCTTTCAAGAATAGAACAAGTTCTGTAACTTTATATTGATATCACTTGAAGTATAAATGAAAATTGTTATTTTTCGCAGAAACTATAAAATTTATATTTATTTACATTATTTATTAATTTCTGAAAGGCAATATCAATCAAGAAGAAAGGCATAAGGAAACTAGTGTTAAGACACTTCGATCCCCAATCACCACCCAAATTTAGACTTTGCGAATTAAGAGGTGTAACTCTACGCCACGCGATCCTTATGCCCATGAAAATGCTATAAAGAAAATATAATACCGTTACCTATTTATTTCAACAAACTAAAAAGTTTCATCAAAAATTGCATTTCAAATATGACTTAAACAGAATATATCGTATAAAAAGTACCATAACTTCGTGTGTAAGCCACATTACGTAGCTCCAGTGTTAAGTTTCACGCGGACTGCTATAATTTAGCTATGGCAAAGAAATTGCCTTCCAGGGCACCAGATAAGGCGGAATTATAGGGACTTAAAATTATTTATCGTCGGTATAGAACTCGTGAGGGTTTTGATATACTTTTCATATGTAATTCTTGTTTTAATGTCATATGTTTTATTGGAATGTCGATTTACAAGTAAATTTTAATAAAAAGTGAATAAAACAATGTTGATTGATCAATTTGCGGCGTTGAGTTCCGCNNNTAAAAAATAGACAATTAAGTTTGTTTTTCTTTTTCTAAGTATTTTATCTTAAAATATAGAAATATTTAGTATGTAAATTTATTTCGTAGTACATTTTAAGCACAATTTTCATTATATGTTTTCTTATTTCGGTAGTATAATTAATTATAGAGTAACGTC